>RJWJ010001827.1:0-116550 GCA_004363605.1 Indri indri | reverse complement strand
GAGAAAACTGAACCCTTTTCCAATAAAATTGACCATTCTTAAAAATGTACAAGAATGGGCAATTTATAAAAGAGAAACTACAAATATCATGGGATGTTAACAATGGAAAACAATTTCCTCACTCCTGGTTTCCACGAGGAGGCACATTCTCTAGAACTCCTGGTCCCTTAATTTACCTTTCCCCTGGGAAGTGGAAATAACTTATTTACATGGTAAACTTGGGAAGTGCGACCTCCTTTGCTCAGCTGGGCTCCAACCTTCTTCCTCACCATTCCCCACTTCTCTTTGCTCTACCTGACGGGAGCGAAGAGAAGGTTGGTAGAACTCCAGAGCCGCTGTGACTAGTCAGTCAATCTCCTTATTCTGGGGCTTCATAACAGGTGCAGTTGGATTCCACATTAACCCACCACCCTCTAGCCTGGCCTTTATCAGTTGTATAGATGTTAGTTTGGAGTCATCTTTACTCTTGTTTTGTGTATCTATTTATTTAGTGGAGAAGATAGATGCTACTTTTTGTCTTGTAGACCCTAACACACTGGCCATAATTTACATACATGCACCATTAACAATCAATGCATAGAAAGTTAAACATAGTTATCACTGAGAGTTTAGATTTACAAAATTGAGCTCACCAAATCTCCTGATTAAAAAATAGTTAAATAGAGATAAAAACCTCTTTAAATTGAAATATGGATTTTGGTCATCCTCGAAGACTTTATTATGTTCACTAATATTTCCTCATCAAAGAGTTCCCAGACAGCTTATGTCTGAATTAAATATCTTCTCCAGTTACTGTATTACATATTATACCTCTAGTGTAGTGCTTGCCCAAATCTGCCTTGTCATACAAGTATTTGTGTACTGTTTTCACTGGAGATAAGGGGCCATGGGTTATTGTAATTATATGCTTTCAGTTTCTAGATACGTGCCCTGCATGTAGTTGTACTCAATAAGAGTTTATTAAATCAGTTAAATCACAGAGTTTCCTTGGAAGCTAACAGAGAACAAATCCAGATTGTTTTACTAATAATTTAGAACTAAACAGTTATATAATAAAATCACATTTATTCTACTTTACAAAATAGCCGTAGTTAGACTAGATGACTCGCCATTGTTTTTGTTTTTGTTTTCAACTCTGTCATGACCTGTATTTCTACTAAGTTTTGTGGAAATTTAATTTCAACAAATTAAATTTCATTTAATGAGTGTTATTTAATGGAGCCTACAGCAAATCATTCTATATATGAAGAAATATTTGGTAATGGGAACAATTTACCTCCTGCATCAATTTTTCTGCTATTTCTCTTAACATATATTTGAAATAATCTATTTTTTCCTTTTATTATTTTAAGAACTTAACTGCAGTGTAGATATTATTTTTAGAGTGTCACATAGTTAACACAATGTGACTATCTCAATTTGATGAAAATCTGTCCTTTAAAAGCTGAAAATGACTATCATGATCATAATATGTAGGTGAAGAATATTTAGTCAAGCATTTTACAAAGAACAAATGATTATGTAGAATTCTTGATACTATGAAGAAAACAAAAAGTTTAGAACTAGGGTCCCTGACATATAGCCCTTGGTGGGCCACTTATTAGTTGTAAATTTAGGCAAATAACTTATCGTGGATAGTTTTCTCATATAAAAATGGCCCGATAAGTACTTTACTGGGTAATTGAGAAAATCAAGGAAGATTATGTAAATATGCATTGTATATCTAAAGCTTTACATAAACAATTTTTATCATTATTTAAAAAGGAACACATTTGTAGATATTTCCCTCTGTTCTCACAATTACTACAAAAATGCTGAAAAATTATCTTCTTCAATTTCCTATTGATTACTATTAATTCTGGTACCTTGATGCATAGATGAAATGCCACCCAGTGATGCCCATAAGACTTAGTGGAGTAGAGATTAAAGGACCCTAAGAGATCAAACTCAAAAATCACAGTTTAAAGGCTTCAGAAACAGCTCACAGCTACTAATTAAGTCAGTATATCAATCATACCTTTATGTATCAATGTTATTTATTTACACAGCAAATAATACTGCATGGTTATGTATATAACCCATGTGTTCCAGACTTCTAATAATATAAATTTGTCACTTCACCCCAAATCATAATGTTCAGAACTTATACTACTTCCTAAACAGCATTAGAGATGATATTTAAAGCCCCGGATTTAGATAAATTAAGAAGTTCAGCTGTTTTTCAAGACCCCCCGCCCCGCCCCCGCCAGGTGTTCTCCTTGGTTGTCCTGACGGTAGTGACAGAGCTGCTGCACACAAACAGTTACATAGGGCATAACTCCAGGGACCACTACTCACCTAAAATAAAAGGTAAATCCATTCCTTAGTGTTGCAGCATACAACCTGCACGGCCACACACGGAGACCCTGGTAATCATGGTAGGTGTTTCTCGTGCAATAAAGGGAGTTGTCTACAACTCCACGCTCTGCTATGTGTCCACTGCTTTTGTTGTCCTTTTGTTCCATTGATCTCTGAAGCCCCACTGTGATAGTAGTACATGAAAATCAAAAAACCTAGTTGGACATCTCTTTAGTGCTCGTAAAAATTCAGTGACAATCACATTGCCAGAAAGAAATATTCTTAAATGGTGATGACACCCAGCGCTGCAAGTAAACACAGCATGTGTATGTATGTGTACATATGTATACGTATGTAAGTGTCATTTCTGTCCCTAAATATTGTCAATAGTGTATTGGACATGTAATTATGCCTAAGAATCTTCTACATTTTTAATATTGTGGCATCTTTTAAAAGGTCTAAGAAATAGCCTCTCTCTTCTCCTTACAGGAGCAGAACAAATTTAACAATCAGATAAGTCACCACACCTCCAAAGTTGGAGTGGTTAGAGGTGCAGGGCTACCTCGGTGAAACTTCCCCACTTGGAAAAAGAAAATAGCTGGCATATGGAATATGTATTCCCTACTCATGTAATCATTTTGTTCTCTTTGTGGAGTCTTGTGCTAATAAACTCCAAGTATAGGAAGAGGGAAAAAACTGGACCAGGTGAACCCGCAACTGACAATTTCAATCAAGATCTTCATGATGAAAGTAAACAGACCAGGAAAGGGGATTCCTTACACAAGGGAATCTGGCGTGGCCGTATTCTTGTCTGCGTATTGTACAACAGACATACACAAATAGAAAATCCTAGGAAGGTAAAACAGTAGGGCCAATAGAGTCAATACTCTTTAAAAATCCAGTAATGGACTCCCATTGCCTAAAATTTAGGATAAAATCCAAATTCCTTAGCTTGGCATGCAGGATACTTTGTAATTGTACTATTGCTACCTTGCAATGCTAACATTTCTTATTACTCTCCTATAGGCAACCTTTAATCCAGCCATACCAAATTACTTGCTACTGTCTAAAAGCACCATGTATTCTCGTACTTCTGTGATCTACACCTGCTGTCTCCTCTTCCTCAAATGCACCCCTCCCCCAACCCTGGGATCATCTACTTGATAGATTCCCTCCCACATGCACCTGCTTCTCTGTTTCTATGTTATCTTAGGGAACACTTGTTTTCAAAGAACTGAAACCTACTCAAATGAACGTAAGTAAAGGAATAATAAGCTTGTTACAAAGATTAATACCAAGACTTAAGCAAGAACTTCTTGTACTTTTTAAGAATTTAAAACTATCAACTAACTCTATCAGCATCCCAACATCAATCCTGAGGGAAAAAGTTTCTGATTGGAACCTTTTGTTCCATCATTGTTTGCAGCAGATTCAGCCGGGGAGGCGGGGGCAGGGGGAAGAAAAAAAAACATGACCTCTTTAGTTCTACCAGTTAGAGGGAGTCAGGAATGGAAGCAAATACTCAAAAGTGGTGAAGAATATGGGAATGAACAATGAATTTTTCTTTGTGGTATACCGTTCATATAGTGTTCATTGGCCTGATAATTCTTCATGGGAAGAGTCTTGAATTTGATGAATAGTACGAACACGTATGTGGAATATGTCACACAATCCTAACCCACAACAGTCACTAAATAAATGGCAACCTTTATCCCTGGTTCCTCACATAGTTAAACATAAATGTTTTAAAAATGGTCATTGGATGGATGAACGAGTGATTAATACAAGTTTAATACAGTCGAGTGAATGTACTAGAAGCAACTCAGTTTCCTTGTCTTTATTTGTGTGCATGTCCAAGTATCAGGAATAGAAGAGCTAATTTTCTGTAAAATCTGTACAATCTTATAGGTAATACATTACCAATCTGAACAATCTTACAGGTAATACAATGCTATTGAATATAATCATACTGAGAACATAAGAAAGCTATATTGAGTTGGGGAAGCTTTTGTGGACTTCCCTAAAAAACAAAGTTTAAGTGTCCAAATTGAGAAAATTCTGGAAAGCAAAATAGTTTTTCATATATGCTACCCCGGCCTTACATTATGCTTTGCAGTTTCCATCAAGTAAAAGTTATTTTTCCTCACTGGGTCATTCCAGGACCAGAAAGATCAGTAGGCCTTCCAATTAATGGCAAAGTAAATGGAAACAAAAACTAGTTTTGGGGGAATATATAGTTTTGGGAAAGAACTTAGAAAAGGTAATAAAGATCACTCAAAGAGCAAAGCAAATGAATCAGGAAACTTGAGTTATTCTTCCCAGCTGTCATATGTGAAGCTGAACAAAAAACTTGGTCCCCTGAACCTTGGTTTCTTAGCCTGTAAAACGGTTATAAAAATTCTTTCTCTAATCATTGTAAGGGCACAAATACTCTGAATATACAATGAATTTCCTATATCCCACCCAAAATTCCACTATTTTAATCACTTGCCTTAGAGTTTTCTAACAAACATCTATCACAAAAATGATCAGTGATTTCTGAAAAGCTAAAAGAGTAAAGGAACTTTACTGCCCTCTCCTCCCATAAAACCATCCAAAACAATAAGAATGAAAAATATTTAATAAGCCAAGAAAATGTGACTTTAAAACGAAAACTGTAAAGAAAATCTATTATGGGTGATAAATTTGGACAAAAGAGAGTTGGGCACTGAGAGTTAACCCTGACCTCCTTAATGTCTGGTGAAGATAGAATATGCATCACAATTTTGAAAAACTCAGCCAATAATTCTTGAATCGAAGTGATGGATCTACAGGTTTGGACGGGTTATGGAATAAACAAAGGATGTCCCCCCAGCCCCAAGCCCACATACCAATTCTATAGGGAAACTGGAACTGAGGGTAAAAGAACCACATAGACATGCCTTGATCACTTTATATATGTCAACCTTTTGTCCAGGAATTGGCCAAACATGGGATGGAATGAAGGAAGGAGCCAGGCTATTTCCATAGAGAGAGGCATAGGGATTTAATCCTGGGCCTTTACTGTGAAGTCCGGTGGCTTCCACAACAACAGAGTTGAGAGGAACATTACTTCAAACTGAAAAACAGTAACATGCTTATTGTTTGAATTCAGAAGATAGTTGATTTCAGAAAAAACATCATTTTGGCTTCAAATTCAGCAGTTCTCTCTCATTCTATCCCACACACACTTCTTCAGCAATAGGCAAGATCCTCCAATCAAAATAAAAAACAAAATATGTTTGAGAAAACTTGAAAATCAAGTGAAAAAATGGATTTATTAGGATAGGATTTCACTAACTAGATGGGCTATAGGGTTTGCAAGACTGTAAGCTGGTGTTTTACATACTATTCAAAGGGTTAAGGGTCTATAGCATAGAGGAAATTTCACTGTGTTTGGATGTGTACTTCTGAAGGAACACCATTAAGGATTTTGAACTTTTTCATAAGGACAATTGGAAACCATTAAGGATTTGAAGCAGTGTGGAGACATCATAGTATATTTTCTTGGAAGAGAATTCTGACTGTGAGTACAGAATGAAGTGTAAGGGGTGTGGACAGAGTGAACAAAAAGGAGAAAACAAAAATATATCAATGATAGTGTTTCAGGTGAGCAATAATGGCGGCTTAGATGTAGACAATAAAAAAGGGTCTGGTTCAAAATAGAAATAATTTATAGAATCAATAGTATTTGGTGATTGATTAGGGGATATCAGAGAAAGAAGTGTCAAGGACAACTCCAAAATTTCAGACATATGCAACTGGGTAAGAGGTGATGCCATTTACTAAAACAGAGATCACAACAATAAGAGCAAATTTGAATGCTAGGGGTGGATATCATGAGTACAGCTTAAAGTACATGGAACATAAGATGCCTGTGAGGCCTGCACATACAGGAATTTAACAGAAAATCTAGTATAATCTGAACTATCTTCTTCCATTTCTGGCTGACCATTAATCTTCTACTCCTCGTGCTGGTCCATATCCCACATTGGTTCATGCTATATTGGTTTTTGCTTTAATATGTCAAAAGCATGAAAATATCCAGTGTATATTTCAATGAAAAGCAAAATGCTCAGCCAGGTAGTACTGAGGTAATAATGTATGCCAGAATTTTGGTCAGGCAATGATCCAATTAAGTTATTAATATAAAGCTTTATAGATGAATCACAATCGATCAACTGAAAAATTATGCCCATTAGCCTTCCAGCCAAGCCTAACAAGGGGAAGAATATTCAGAAAAATGGCTGGGCTGGAATACTGGCCTTAGGATTACAACAGCCAGGGGGATGCTAATATGAGATGTTCCTCTACTTACCAACAAAAATACCTGAATATTTTCCCACATGTCAAAAACTTCTGCTCACTGTGGCTAACAGTGAGCTGCCCTCTTCCTCCTTACCGTTCTTACTGGTCTCAAATCCTTCTGATGCCTTTCTTTCTAATGCAGAAGAAAGGCCAATCTCTTATGCTGACCTAAGGACCCCACAAGGTCTGGCCCCTTACTGTCAGTCCACTCTCAGGTATCACCACTTCTTTAATTCAGTTCATTTTATAAACATGGACTTCCTTGATGATCCTCAAATCACCAAGCTTGTGCCTGCTTCAGGGCCTTTGCACTTGCTGTTATCTCTGCCTTACAACACTCTTGCCCTACTGCATGGCTCAGTCCTACCCCTATGTGTACTTTGTATCTTTGCTCAAATGTCCCTCATAAGGGAGGGCTTCCCTGGTTATCTGCATAAATTAGTACCTCTCCTCATTCCTCTATCCCCTTGTCTGCTCATTTAGCTCCATATCACTTATTGCCAGCTGATGAAGATTTAGTTGCCTATTCTTTCCCCTCTCCCAGCCCACTCAATCTGGAATGGAAGCTTCTTTAGGGCAAGGGCTTGTTTTATACACTATTGTATTTCTATCACATGGAAAAATTCTGGCACATAGTAGGTGTTCAACCAATATTTGTTGAATGAGTGAATGGATGAGTGGATTACTGGAAACTGCAGGGTAGAGGTGGCAGGTAACCTGAGAACTGCTGCATGTTCATTCTGATCATTAGACTATCTGCATGTATTGTGTTAATCATTGCCACACAGAAGCTTCATTTTTATATAGCCCCTCCCCCCTTTTTTAAATTTAACTTTAGGACCTTGGGTCCTAAGCTTCATTGATTTATTTTTTATGCCAGTGTAAGAAAAGTTTGCCTCTGTTCTAAAACATTATCTTTTATTTCTCCAGGAGCCCACTGATTCTCCCCATTTTCTATTTTTATGTCCCCAATATTCATGCCCTATTACTATGTATACCGTAGCCTGTAAATAAAAATCCACCAACTCATTTAAAGAAAAGGGTCACTTGGAAAAGTCTTTGTCAACTGGTTTATGTAATTCTACTAAAACACCAGCAGATGTTGCTATTGCAACATCTTGATTCTTAGTCTCTGCCTGCCCTGAGAAGCACAATAACACTGTCAAAATGATGCCAAAATGTTCTAGAAGTGATGATATCATTTTCTGAGTTTCAGCCACTTTAGTGCTAAGGAAGGGGATGTCCTTAGTTCTGTTTTTTGTTCATACTGACAATTACTTAAGATGTAGGTCTCACAAAAAGCATATGCCCCAGCGCAAGTATCTCATTTTCTCCAATGTTGTAGAATTGACTACTCAAGGCCCATCATTCTTGAGCTTACATAAATGCCAATTCATCTTTGGGCTAATTTACTGGATAGGGTCATCATCTTTATTTTATTTATTTATTTATTTATCTATTTATTTATTTATTTTGGAGGCAGAGTGTTACTCTGTCATCCCTGCTAGAGTGCAGTCGCATCATCATAGTTCACTGCAACCTCCAACTCCTGGGCGCAAGTGATCTTCCTGCCCCAGCCTCCTGAGTAGCCAGGACTACAGGTGCATGCCACCACACTCAGGCGAGTTTTCTATTTTTTTTGTAGAGACGAGGTCTCACTCTTGCTCAGGCTGGTCTTGAACTCCTGACCTCAAGCAATCCTCCCACCTCAGCTTCCCAGAGTGCTAGGATTATAGGCATAAGCCACTGTACCCAGCTAGGGTCATCATCTTTAAATGATTTCTGCTTAGGTGGTCACTTGGACTGTTTCTACTTTAAAACTTTTAATTTACATCCTTCTATTGAAACTCTTTTGGGCAACATTATACAATAACAATAACTAAAAGTAATACAGGGTTTTACAGTGTATGCAATTTCTTCAAGTACATTTTTTTCATACAAATCTTCATAACAACCCTGAGGGGGGTGGTACTATAAAGGATTCTTCAAAATAGGAGATATATAATTTAGAAAGTTCTGTCATTGTAGGCAAAAACAGGTAGAATTACGTATGAAGATACTTGCAAATTTTACATTCAGATATAGACACTGTATGAAGCACAGGAAAATGCAGAGTCTCTGATGACAGACACACTGAAATTTTATCCTAACTTCATTGCTTTCTAACTTTTTGTCTTTGGATAGTACAAGGGCTGTCCAGGAAGTATCAAGCCATTGTTAATATAACGAGAACCGTTTGCCTGACATCAATGTAACCTGGCAGCCAAGGAGAGTAGACTGCAATGTGCATGCGTGAACAATGACACCTTTACTGCACTAGCGAGTGGGGAGCTACACGCCATTGAGTTAGCATGTGTACTGTGTGGCAGCTGCATTCACAATGACTGAGCAAATAGAGCAATGAATCTGCATTAGATTGTGCATTAAGCTTGGATATTTCTCTGTGCTAACTATATGAATGATTCAAAAGGTTTTCAGGGACCATGCAATGAGTGTAGTGCAAATAAAAGTGTCGCACAAATGCTTCAAAGATGGTCTAGAATCTGTTGAAAGTGATTCACATTCTGGAAGGCCTGCAACAAGCAGAACACCTGAGAATGTTGAACACGTACAGGTTAGGTTAAGAGATGCTGAGGGAACTGTGTGAGGTCCTAAGGTGCCTACTTTGAAGGGGACTGAGGCCTCATTGTTCGATACATGTCCTATATGTTGTCCTATACAAATACAATGTTACTTATATCTTGTATCTTTTTCAACAAATGTTTCTATTTTTCATATTACATGGCTGGATACTTCCAGGACAGACCTAGTATACTTAGTTTCTCTGACCCTCGATTTCCTCTGTTAAACAACATATTTGAGAAGTCAGTGTGTTCAGAACGTTTTGTGAGGGGTGAGATAGATCTAATTTGGATAGGCTTAGAAGAGAGGAAGTATTATTAATTTAAACAGAGGGATCCAGACTAGAAAAAGAGAGGCCAGTGATTAAGGTCTGATGGCTTATTAGCTGCAGCTACATGATGTGGCTATGTGAATATCTAAATTATTCTGGCCAGTCTGGCAGACTTAATGATTTAGGTTGGCCAAGTATTCAAAAAATAAGTAAAAGAACCTTGGCATTACCAAAAGATGTCATAGAATTCAAGCATCTTGTTCACAGGAATGCCCATGACATTTTACATGTGACTCTAAATTATAAAATGATCTAGTTTATGAACTCAAAAAAAAATGTGAAAGGCAATCATTAATGAGAGGACAAATGAAATCTTCTAGAGATAGATAGAATTGATGCAACAAAAAGTAAGTTCTTCCGGCATGAGAGTGAAAGGAGAAAACAAAAATAAAATCTAAAAATTTTAAGAAACTTCAAATCCTAACATTGCATGGCTAAGTTCTACCTACTTGATTAGTCCTGGGAACCTCAGTATGTAACAGCACGATAAAATCATTGACGTTCAGGATGGTGACCCTCAGTTCGAGTAGTGTGTAATACATTTTGGAAATATTCCCATTTTTAAAACATTTAGGGTTGTACATGCTAAGCTTTATTTATTGATAATTCAGCATAATGAAACACTTTAGTTTTCTGATGGTACTGAATTTTTAATGACTTCTTATTTATTGAAATAATATTTTCCTAAAGAGTTTCTAGAGTCCTAAATAACATATTTAAACCTTTTGATTCATTCATCCTTTCTTTTTTATATTAACCTAGTGCTTACTGAGTTCATTACATATGTGGAACACTGGTCAGAATGAATCGCGGGGTCTGATTTTTTCTCTGTTTTTAACAATCTTCCTCCTCGTGGTGGGGGGTGCAGGGGGAAGAAATCAGCGTGGCTACAATTTATGCAAGACTCTGCAGTATGTTTTTACTCTTTGGGACAACTACTCAGAGCAAGCTGAAAGAACAGAAATTAGCTAACAAATCCTATTATTCCTTGTTTCCTTTCATAACTGTTATCGCAAATGAGAAAATGTAAATGTAATATATTACCAATCTGCGGCTTATAAGACATACACAAAGAGATCAGGGAAATAAATATTTACCCAATAAAAATATGTAAATATGTATATCTTTTCTAAGATGATATTAGTAAAAGTAGGTAATAAATAACTTTTAATAAAAGTGTGTGAGAATATTAATCCTTTTTACTTAACCCAAATGAACTGTTTCAAATATTTGTAATGCTGCACTGGAAATGCATAATTACAATATCTAAGACTATCATTTCATTGAAACCAAGCATCATTCTATTGAGATGATATATGAAAACATAAACCCAAACTTAGCTCAAGAGTTTTTTTCCTCATACTTGTTTCTATTCTTTAGGATGACCTGTAAATTTGCGGAGAGTTTGAAAAGATGCAAATATGCCTGCTCATCAATGCTTAGAGATACTTTGTTGACTTTCACTTTCCTCAAAGTGCTTCTGTGGTTATTAGAGTTGTGGTCTCTTGAAATGTATGTTTTTAAATGGTCAAAAACTAAGAGGAATTGTGTCATTGAGTCAGTGAGCATTATATGAACCTAGAACCTGCATCACCAGGAGAGAGTCATGTGTGTGAAAACATGATGAATAGGTTGAACCACCCAATCGGCACTTATACCAGAGAAGTTCTGCATCCCAAAATTAGACCCCCTCCATGGATACTTGTAAATAATCCAAAAAAGCAGTGATCTTGTCTGGAGATGTATATGAGAAGCTGATGGCCATTACATTCAGACTCCAATTCGATATTATGCAGGCAATTTATTGATCACATGCCATGTATTGATCGTCTTGCGTGTATTCTCCAATTACGGCCTCAATGATCTTCTGAGGTGTTGCAGTCTGAGGACTGTGTTTTGTGGTGTCTACCCATTTGCAATGAATCTCCCAGGAGTCCTTTGAACTTCCTGTACCTGTATATCTAGATTTTTAGCATGGCCTGGGAAATTTTCCCTTATTATATCCTCTAATAGCTTATCCAACCCTTGTGTGTTTTCTTCTTCACCCTCAGGGATGCCTATAATTCTCATGTTAGGCCTCTTCACATAATCCCACATTTCTTGTAGGCTTTGCTCTGTTTCTCTTATTTCTCTGCTCTATCTCTGTGACTGACTTATTTAATTGAAAGGCATTATCTTCAATCCCTGAGATTCTTTCTTCTGTTTGATCTACCCTGTTCTTGAGGCTTTTCGCTATGTTTTGTAATTCCTTGAATAAATTCTTCATTTCCAGAAGTTCTGTTTGATTTTTCTTTAATATTTCAATTTCTTTAGTAAATTTTTCTTCCGAGTCCTGGGTTTTTTTGTGGTTTCTTTTGTTGGTGATCCATTTTTTCTTGCATATCATTGAGTTTTCTTACAATTCATGTTCAAAATTCTTCTGTCGTTTTAGTGTTCTGAATTTGGTTGATGTCCATTGATAGAGAGCTGGTGTTCCCCTTTGGGGGTGTGCTTTCCGTTCGGTTCTTCATACTTCCAGAGTTCTTTCACTGATTCCTTCCCATCTGGATCAGCTGTTGCTTCTTACCTTTAGATTTTCATTTGGATAATGACACACCCTGTTTACTCTCTGAGCCAGTAGGTGGTGTTTGTGAGTCAGTAAATGCAGTAAAAGTGTGTGCAGAATGACCTCCCTGTCAGTGGGTGGTGCTTGCTAGGGGTGGTGCTTGTAGGCTGCAGTGTTGTTTTTGGGTCCTGCAACCAGCTCTTTTTCCTCTGGAAAGACACTCTAGTGCCTCAGGTGGTGGATGGTCCCCTGGGACTTCCAGGTGTGCCCTATTCTCCACCTCAGTAGGGGCAGGTGGGGGAGTGAGTCTGGGCAGAGCTGGGTTGGGTGAGCCTGCCCTCAAGCACCACAAATGCTGTTAGCAGGGGTCAAAGTTCTATTTTTTGCTTCTGGGCAAAACTTCCAGGGAGGGACTGAAATGGCCCCACTCAGCCCAAAGGTCTGTATATGGGGGTGGGGCTGTCTGAGACCTGCAGTCTGGAGCAGGCCTCACTCCTTTCCACCCTCCCCTATTTCGTGGTTTCTTTTTCTTTTTCTTTTTTTGGGACAGAGTCTTACTCTGTTGCCCAAGCTAGAGTGCCGTGGTGTCAGCCTAGCTCACGGCAACCTCAAACTCCTGGGCTCAAGCAATCTTCTGCCTCAGCCTCCCGAGTAGCTGTGACTACAGGCATGTGCCACCATGTCTGGCTAATTCTTTCGATATATTTTTAGTTGTTCAGCTAATTTCTTTCTATTTTTTTAGTAGAGACAGGGTCTTGCTCTTGCTCGGGCTGGTCTCGAACCCCTGAGCTCAAAGGATCCACCAGCTTTGGCCTCCCAGAGTGCTAGGATTACAGGCATGAGCCACTGTGCCCAGCCCTATTTCATGGTTTCTCTTGGGTCTCTGCCAGCAGGCAGGACCTCAAGCCAGTGTATCTCCCCTGGCTGTGATGCGGGCTGGGCTGGGTGTATGACCCTCCCGTGGGAAGAGGGTTACCTCTCAAGCACAGTGATCTGCCCCTGAAGGCACACACACCTCAGTAGGCTGTTTCACAAATATCCCTTCTGTGCTCCCGGGCTATGTGATTGAGACCTGGGTGTATGGGATCTGGCCTGCAGGCCTGTTCCCTGGGCCCTGGAGATCAATCCCTGACCCTGCCAGGGAGAGGAGTGCCGGTCTCAGGTCACCCACGGGGAGCCCAAGCTGAATCGATGTCTCTCCACCTCAGGATTTGCCCCGCTCTCCTGGAGTCACCAGGCAAGCAGCACCTGGGAGGGCTGGCAGGTAGGGAGCTCACATTCTGAGTACCCATCAGTCTGCTGTAGGGCCCTGAAAGGAAAGGTCCTGTTCCCCGCAGATGCAGATGCCTCCGGGGGGTGGCTTAATTGTCTCTCTTGGCAGCCGCAGGTAGGGAAGAGGAAGGGGAGAATGAAGCAATATGGTGCTTGCCAATCGGCTCCTGTCTGAGGGGTGGGAGGTGCCCTCAGGGAGCTGGGAGGCTGGTACCTTGTCCACTAGAGGCTCACTGCTCACTGGCTGCAGCCAAATCTGGGCTGGTGTTGGCAAGTCTCTCCAACTGCTTAGGAGCCCACCAGCAGTCCGAGATGTGAGGGAGGGGAAATTTAACCTCTCCACCTACCCTTGTCGCTGGTCTTCAAGCCTCTCGGGACCTTTCTTCTTCCAGTTCTCCTCTGCAGCTTCTTCCCGTGGAGTCTCCTGTAGTTTCAGGCACCCTTCCTTCTGACCCTCATCCTATCTACATTTGTCTGCCTGTTTATTTTTTTCCATTTTCTTCTAAAATATGTCTTTCTTGAAGAGACACTCTGGCTGGGGGTTTTTCTCATCCGCCATCTCGCCCCTCCCCCTAAAAGTCTTTGTTTTAAAATGAGGAAAATTTCTTAAGAGTAAACAGATTACCTCAATTTGTGATTTGCCAAAAATAATTAATATTTATTAAATATTGTACAAATATAATTTGTCTTCACCGCAAAATAACAAAATTTATAATTTTAAAATGAGATGATTTATTTTACCTTGCTTCTTATGACTTTCACTCTAAAAGAAGCTTACAAAGTAAGAGAAATAAAAAGACTTGATGTCAGTTTAAATTTTTAGAAAAATTCCTACAAAAATTTCCCTTTTTGGTCCAGCTCCCAATGCTAACTTTCTCTTTAAGACCTATGAAGATTCAAAAAAGAAAAAAAAAAATTTAAAGTAATTTTCCTTTAATATGAAGAAGAGTATTTACATTTATCTAGGTTCAGTTTTAGATTACTAATTAGGTTATGAAGTTTGAGCTAGTACAATTATGCTTCTCTTCTTTTCCTCCAAACTTCATTTACATTTTAGACAAATCTGCTTATTTCTAATGTGTCAAATCTTTGCACACACTTAAAAACCATTGGCACATGACTCCTCCAGAGGACAGCATAATCATGTCAGTGGACATGAACAGAGTAGGACTTTGCAGACAACAGGACAGATAAAATCAAATGCCGTTAAATAACAAGAGGGTAATGGCTGTATCTATTTTTAATTTTCTTTCCTTTCTTAACATTCTCAGGGAAAAAAACACATATATAAGATCTCAAAACAGGATCATTGCAACGTGAAAAAAGGCATTTTGTTAGGATAGTTGTGAAGGAAAGCTTCCAAATAATGTTACGCACCACTGTCTTCAGGAAAACTTTTCTAAATAACTCTCAAGCTCTGAGTCTATGACGTTTTTTGACACTCCTAGAACCTCCTATATTTCTCACGCTATACTATTACTCACACTGAATTGTTATTGTTTACTTTTGTGTATCATGCCCTACACAATAAGATATATGACAGTCTCCATCAGCTTTATATGTCCATGGCCCATTAAAAAAGCAAAGTATTTGGCACGTAGTGGCTTCTCAATAAATATTGTATGAAGGAAGGGAAGAGGTAAGTGATGTATGGATTTAATTATACACACACATTCTTGGGCAACTATAATATATCTGGATAGCATTTCTGGTATCAAAAGCTAAAATTTCTGGATAAAATGCTTTAAAAATATTTTCGAATGCATCCCTAAGTTGGCATAAAAGTAAGAGTGATTCCAGAAGTTCGGATAGGATGAGAACACTCAAATCCAGAGAGAAAAGGAGTGGCTGAAGCTTCTGTTCTTTTTCTAGCACCTGCCGATTCCTGGAAGTCCAGAGCTTGGACTTAAACAAACTTTGCCCCAAAAGGAGAAAATACAAAATCTTGTACTTTCCTTTCTTTGAGCTGTTTTCAGAGCTCATAAAAACTGTTTTCCACCTCTTTGGAAACACCTCCTGCTTCCTTGATTAAGTTATAACCTGGCTTAAGACTTGCAGGTTTGACTTAGAAGGGTAATTTAGTTAAACAGTTCAAAAGCAAAAATGCGAGCTGTTTGTCCTGGCTGGAGTTGGCTCCATTTACTTTCACTCCTCCATACTCCTTCTCCTTCCTCTTTGCTGGTCACTGAGCTTTGGCCACACAAAGGCAACCAACTGTTCACACTGTTTAAGGCAAATGCTGAACTGTCTGGTCCATGAACCTTCTTTAACCATGTGGCAACACTGGAGTCTCTCTGAACTTGGTCTGGTTCAGCTGCCGGATTCATGATTTGTTCTTTGCTCTTTGTGTAGGAGTGTCAGAGAGGGAGGACTGAGTCATTAGAAACTTTTACCATTGTTCTAAATTTACATGACAAGTCTTACCCTTGTTTAGGGTACTTTTCCTGGCCATCTTGTCTTAACTAGGACTTTACATACAACCTTTTTTTGCTTGGTATGAGCAAATGATGGTACAATATTTAAACCTAAAATCCTAGCTCTTTGCTTTCAAAATATAAATTTTCTGCCTTGTTTCACCTAGGAGTCATCATTTTAGAAGTCAAATTGTTGCATAGCTAACAATTGCTTAGGGCAATAAAATAGGTAATTAAAAGACTGATAGTCTGAATAAAATATATATATTTAAAACTGGCAAATAAAAATTCTTCTGTCTGTATGTCTACATGTTTGTGTGTACAAATGTCAAATGTCATGTACATGGTGATATTTCACTAGCAAAATATGTAAAAGCTCTAATTAATTGGCTTAAAAAAGTAAGTGCTTAAATCAAATATTTTATCAGGAAAATAGGAAAGAACTCAAATGCCTTTTAGTTCATGTGACTTTGGTAATCTTTGATAAATAAAACTAGTTTTAAAATTATTATTAAAGTTTAGATGTTTTAAGGTCATGAAACTGCTGCCTCTGCTGCAGTATTTTAAGTACTTGCTGGATTTGAATGTGAGCTTATGTTTTTGAGCCTCTTGATTGAGCCTCTTGAATCTTGAGCCTCTGGATTCTGGGGTCTGGATAAGTGGCCATGGTGAGACCTGGGAACGTGTCCTCAGTGCCTAGATGATCAGCTACAAGACGCAAGCTATCCCAACATGGCCCCTTATTCCCCTCCCCAGCTTTGCCTTCTGGCTGGTATGGGAGAGATTCAGTCCTCCAGGCATCCTGTCTTCTGTCTTGAACTCTGTACCTGGTAAATAAATTGAGGATACAGATAGGCCCTGTCCTTCATAGCCATCTTTGATGCCACATGGCTGCGTGAGACCTAGGAGGACCAGGAAAGACATTAGCAATAGTACCTATGTTGTGGTTTCAAAATTCTGTTCAGTAACTTAAAATCTTAAAGTCATGTTACGTTAAGTTAAAGAGGATCATCGTAAGACGTCTGAGTCATTTATAAGATAAAATACTAAAGCATTAACACACAACTTTAAGTTTATATACATTGACATCTTATTTTTATTGAATACTAATTATATTTAGGTGTGCTAATAAAAATTAGGGACTGATAATTCAAAATGTCTTCAACTTCTTAGGTTTTTCTAAGAGTTGACATTATGATTAATATATGCAATTAAAACTATTAGATAGAAGAGACACAATTCTATATGAAAAGTTTTTATGTAAAAAAGATTATAAGACATAGAAATATAGTTTTTTGTTAAAAAGATAATTTTGTCTAATTTGTTGGTTTTAAAATGTCTAAATAAAATAATAAATATAATTAAAACTAAATGGATATAAAAGTTAAAAAATGAATGTTATAAAAATATATTTTTTTAAATTTTTGTTTATTTTTTATGTCAGCATATTACGGGGTACAAATGTTAAGGTTATGTATACTGCCTTTGCCCCACATGAGTCAGAGCTTCAAGAGTGTCTATCCTCCAGATGGTGTGCACTGCACCCATTAGGTGTGAGGATATGCATCCCTCATCCCCCTCCCACCTGCCCAACACCCAATGAATGTTATTACTATAATCAGTTAATGCCAATTGGATAGTGAGTACATGTGGTACTTGTTTTTCCATTCTTGTGATACTTCACTTAGTAGAATGGGTTCCAGCTGTAGCCAGGGTAATACAAGAGGCGCTAGAATACCATTGTTTTTTGTGGCTGAGTAGAACTCCATGGTATACATAGACCACGTTTTATTAATCAACTCTTTTCTTAAGATGGCGGACGAGAAAAACTACCAGCCAGAGTGTCTCTGCAAGAAAGATAGATTTTAGAAGTGAAAAAAAAAATAAACGGGCAGACAAACATAGCTAGGATGAGGGTCAGAAGGAAGGGTGCCTGAAACTACAGGAGACTCCATGGGAAGAAGTTGCAGAGGAGAACTGGAAAGAGAAAGGCCCGAGAGGCTTGAAGACCAGCAACAAGGGTAGGTGGAGCAAATAACTTTCCCCTTCTTCATATCTCAGACTGCTGGTGGGCTCCTGAGAGGTTGGAGAGACCTGCCAACACCAGCCCAGATTTGGCCGCAGCCAGTGAGCAGTGAGCCTCTATCGGACAAGGCACCAGACTCCCAGCTCCCTCAGGGCACTTCCCGCCCCTCAGACACAAGCTGATTGGCAGGCGCCATATTGCTTCATTCTCCCCTTCCCCTCCCTTACCTCAGCTGCCGACAGAGACAATTTAGCCACCACCCAGAGGCATCTGCAGGGAACAGGACCTTTCCTTTCAGGGCCCTACAGCAGACTGAAGGGTACTCAGACTGTGAGCTCCCTACCTGCCAGCCGTCCCAGGTTCTGCTTGCCTGGTGACTCCAGGAGAGCAAGTAAAAATCTTAACTTATGATCAAATTGATTGAAGTTAGATGGATTTGTTTATAGTTTTATTAAAATTAGCTTTACCATTAATAAACTAATGCAAAGGTAAAAAAATTTGATTTTCTCTTTTGAACAAGATTTTCATATGATATTAATGGGAATAATAAAAGATTTTTGTTCACCTTTTGAATAAACTGCAAAAAATGGTGGAGAGAGGACAGAGAAAGAGAGAGATTCAGTTTGCCTCCTCATTAACTTGTATTTCAGTTTGTATTGTTTGGGAAACTGAGTCTCCTCTCTATCAAAGAGTAAGAGTCCTTTTTTTTTTTTTTTTTTTACTTTTTACTTTTAATTATCAGTTTGGCTAAGTGAATGACTATAATTTTTTAGTAACCTGTGATCCTGTTTCGAGACAAGTGTTTTTTTTTTTTTATGACAATTCATGATTTCCTGCTTCTTAAGTTTTCACTAAAATTTAAAGTTACTAAAAATAAGAACTCTAGTTAATACATGTGACTCTATATGTAAAGTATACCAAAGAATAAAATATATTTTTAATAAGAAAAATTATAAAGGAAGCCTAAAATGTGTTCTTATTAAAAACGTATATGTAATTTTGTGTAATTCAGAGGTTATTTAAAGGTTGATTCAAAACATAGATTTAGAAAGAAAATAAAAACAAGATAGAAAGTAACTAGTGAAGTAAGACAAATAGATGTCAAAAGGCTATGAGTATATAAATATATTTTTGGTAAGAAAGGTTAAACAGAAAAGAGGATGATATTGTATAATAAAGGATCTTGTATTGAAAATTTTTGTCCTAAAATAACTGGTTGTTTAAGAGAAGGGAAATTTAGGACAAAAGCAGAAATCTTAAGAATGTTGTAAATGGTCTGTGCAAGTCAGGATACAGTTCAGAAAAGGGAATTTATGGAAGAATTTTGTGTGTGCTCCAGCTGGCTATAATTAATAAAAATTTTTTTTGTTGTTAAAGCAACAGTTTTCTTGAAACATTAATTTGCTCTTAATGAAATTACATGATGTACTCATTTTAATTCTATAACCTGTTTCCTTTTTTAAAAAATCATGCTACAGAAAGTTTTTCTTTACCTTTTCAGTAACTGGCCTAAAAGAAACAAAGATTTTATGCTTTATCAGGATAATCCCTGTGTTATCTTTATTAGGTTTTTGACTAACTAGAAAAACTAAACTTTAAAATGGCTAAGATTTACACCCATGTAACTTCTTGTATTGCCTTTAGAGTCTTTTGATGACTATCACTCTCAGTTAAATAAATGACCATTATTTTATGGTGATTTGTGATTCTGTTTGAACAAATGTTTTAAGCCTTTAATATTTGACAAATTTTCCAAAATCAAAATTCTAAATCCAGTCTTTTTGACCTCAAACTAACTTTTTAAATATTAGGGCCACTGAAAGTCTGCAAGAGACATAGTAGGCTTACTTGGTATGTTAAACCCACACAGGAAGCATTCTCGAATGTGAGATGGTGTTTAACTTTATTTGGATTACATTTGTATAAACATGTTATTAATATATGTTCCAATATTGTAAAACATTTGATAGGTTTGGTGTATGTTATCAGTAATAATTATGGTTATTATGTTAAATCATTGTATGCCACAAAAATAACCAACTTTCTTCATCAATTGTCTCTTTAACCATGGATATTCTAATACATTTGTCATCCATAGAAAAATATTATTTTACTTTGATTCCTCTCAAAAAGTGGTTTTCAACCAGTTATAGTCCAAAGTTTGCTTCTTCAAAGAAAGTCATGGAAAGGAGTGACAAGTTCTCCTGAATACAGGTTTCTGATAACCTCAGAGATTATATACCATTGGACTAAAACAAAACAAACTTCCAGGACTTTAATTAAAAAGCTGATATGTCCATGAGTATTGCTACCTCAACCTCAAACAGAACAGAAATTAATTACATGGGACTGAACTAATTTTTTATGACTTTTTATTTGAAACATTACTGATTCTTTTTGTGTTTTGTTTTCCAGAAGTCAAGAAAATCTTTTTCCTTCTTTTGAGCTTTATATAGTTTACAAGAAAGTATGTATTTGTAAGAAAAATTTGAGGCATTTATTTTTCTCTTTACTTGATTTCTCCAGCATTTGAAAACTATTTGTAAGTATTCTTAGTTTATGGCAATATGGTTATTTGCATAAGTTCAATAAGAATCTGTTTTCTTCTATAATAGGACACAAGAAAGACACTGGCTAATTTACCAAGGCTTTGACTGGAATGGCATATTTTCAGAGGCGCCCAGACTACATTAAGGAATTAGGATTGACTTTATAAAGCCAATAAAAAGCCCTTTGGAAAAACTGGCCCGGTACCTCATCAATAACATTTCCTGATCTGTGGTGAGTAAAGAACTTTTTAGTATCATTATCAAAATTATACTAATTTTATAACAAGATCATACTATTTTTGTATATTCAGTATACCACCACCTTACCCAAGTACCAGTGTACCAGCATGTACCAGTTTTAAAATTGATTTTTGTGGTTTATTAAATTCTACAATCGGCATACACCGACAGTCTTAATTTTTTTCTGATTTTCACACCTATAATGTTTTTATTTATCTAATTTTATTACCTCATAACCCCAGAACAATGTTAAATAATAGTGTGGATGGGGATAATCTTGTTTGTTAATGACTTTAGTGGAGAAATATCTGGTATTTACTCATAAGAATGTTAGCCTTTAGATTTAGATACATATCATGTTAAAGAAAAGTCTGTGTATGCCTAATTTATTAATTGTTTTTTACCAAGAATTTTTATTGAATTTTATCAAATGACTTTACGACATGATTGAAGAGTTTTTTTCATCTATAGTATGATTAATATAATAGATTAATACTGAAGCATTCTTGCATTCTTAGAATATATCTTGCTGTTTTAAGATAACATGATTCTTTTAATGTGCTGCTAGATTCTGTTTTCTGGTATTATACTTAGAATTTTTTCGTTGGTAGGCATACGTGGTATTGGCATGCAGTCTCCTTTGAGGTCTAACAGCATTACATTTTGGAATTAATATTTATTTTGTAAAATTATTTTGGAAGTTTTTCTTCTCTTTCTATTCTTCGAAGCAGTCTAAATAACATTGCAATTTTGCCTCTTTGAAGGTTTGGTAAAATTTCTCTGTGAAACCACCTGAGCATTGTGATTTTGGTGGAGTATTCTCTGACAAATTCATCTTCTGTGGGAATTAGTCTGTTTAAATCTGCTCATTCTTTAAGAGTCTCTTTTTGTAAATTCAAAATTTGCCAGAAAATCATATATTTATCCTTGTTTTCCATTTTTTGTATAGAATTGTGTAAATTTGTTTCTTATGGTTCATTAAAATTTGAAGTATCACCATTAACCCCATTTTTTTTAAGTCAGAAAACTAAGTCTGATACAATATTCTGTTTCTATTTGCACAATTAGTAGGAGATAAAGCCCGGCTTCAAAACCAGGACTTCTGACCCATTTCTGCATCGATTTCCCTAAACCTCATTGCATGTCCACCCAGTGTTCCAGCAGCCTGTCTTGGCAGGGCAATAAAATTTGAGGTTGTTGTCAGGGACTGATAGACTGACCTTAAAATAATGCTACTTTTGCTACTACAGCATTACAAGTTCTGTCAAATTTCCTCACTGAAGATATATTCTGGCCATCCTTTACTGAAATTAAGCAGCCTGAATGTAGCTAAGGGGACACTAATCAAAATGACATCCTGTCATATATTGGGCTAAAGGAATTGATTTCTTCTTTACAATAAAAAAAAAAATCAAATTAGACTCTATTGCTTTGTTGCAACCTTTGCAACAGAGTATCTGGAGTTAGAGAGTACGACTCAATACAACCAGCTACACATTTACTGAAGAGAAGGCATCCCACAGAAATAATGCTAACTATGTTATTCCTCATCCAGAGTGGAAGGGTGAATTGCACTCAATTTCTGGCTAAAAATAATAATATAAGCAATATACAATTTAGAAGAGACATTCTTGTAAACAAGAAGGTTTATGACATGTATTTTGACATATCAATTTATTTAAATTGTGAAGCTAACATAAAAATTGATTCCAGGGAGAAAAACATAATTGAATATCTCTTATAAGTGTGATAAAATGACCAAGTCTGCCCCACGATTAGTGCCAGACAATTTCTAATTCTGTATCCTAGAGCATTGAGCACATGTTACACAATATTGTCTCTTGTGAACCTGAACTTTCCATCATTTGTTATGAAGTTAATTCATGAAGCTGAATATGATGATCCCAAAGAGAATCTATGTTTTCTGTCCCTCACTTACCTCTCCAACTCCACTGTAGACTGCTCCTGCTTGTTTCCTAAGCTTCAGCCCCTCTGACTGGCTTTTCAGTTCCATGAACATATTAAATTCTTGCCTGCCTCAGGACCTTTGTCTTTGTCATCGTTTTTCTCACTGGGGTAAGCTTTTTAAAGATCTCCACACAACTGGCTCTTTGTCATAATTCAGATATCAGCTAAAATGTCATCTTCTCACGGATGTCTTCCTCAACCATACCCATTATTGTCCTGAATGATCTACAGTGGGTATTGGACTGCTTGGGGAACATTTAAATTCAAGGTAATAGAGTTTTGAATATGGAGTAGAGGATGTAAAAATACCTGATTTTGTAATGTGTTCAGAATGAGAAAGGTTTACGACTGAGAAGAATCTATTATAAGTGGCTTTAACAAAAATACTGGGTTCTTTTATAAAAATTAATCTCATAAAACTTACTATTTTAAAGCATCAATTTAAAAGGCTTGTAGAAGACAGAATGAAGATATGTTTAGAATTTTAAAACTTTTTGTATTTTATAATTTTTATTACAAATATTTCTAAATTGACATTGCATTGCATCATTCATGTCCTTTAAAGTCTTGCATTGGAAACGTACTTAGCTCATCTACAGAGAGTGTGATGAGGACTTTGAAAAATATCTTATTCATTCAGATATGACCTAGCTGGGCAAAAGATTGCATAACATCTGTATATGGTAAATTAATAATTTTGTCAATTAATAATTCTAGTGCCACAAAAATCATGGGGTAGCAAAAATTATGATAGGGTTATCATCCATATTATAACAGTTTTATCATAGAAATAAGACATACATGAAAGAGTTAGTGATTTAGCCTCAAGTACAGAAATAAATATTAATGACATTAGGGAAGACGTTGTCATGTGAAAACATTCTAATTGTATAAAGAATAAAATCCTGGGGCTGAAGACGGAGCAACATGGGTTAGAATTCTCAGAGAAAATTTCAGAGGATTGTTGGGACTGAATTAGAGATATTGAATGAAGATGAGACAATCAATAAAATAAAACAGGAGGAAATTTGCCTCCTAGATTTTCTAGAGTTTATGTATATTCATAAAGTTACATATTAACACATTTTAACTCTAGATTCAAAAGTTTATGTTATATATTCTTTAAATATCATATATAGCATATATTATGTGTACGCAAGTACACAAAAACTCAACTGTATTGTTGACTTTGTTTCTAGCCTAGTAGCAATTAATTGCTAAATTTGGAAGCACCACAAAATTCAACTCAACCACACTATCATCTTATCTCTTATCAAAGTCAATGGAGTCTGATCTGAGTTCTGTTTTTGTATAGGGCAAAATGCTTACAGCAGCTAATTTCCTAATTTCCTGTTAACCAGAGGTTATTATTTTAATGTCTCTATTTGGAACCACGCTCACATCCTTGTGCTTGGCGAAAGTTTGCTAGCTGGACAACTGGGACTTTATTATACAGCAAAAGTAAAGTGTTGATTAGTTTTGGAAATAAAATGCATAGCTATTATCATCTTATAAATATTCAGCTTTAATAGCACAGTTCAAGGATCATAATTTATGAGTGCTTTTATACTATCAAGGTTAAAGAGATGACTAAAATACTAATATAAATGAGAAATGTAGATTAAGGGTCCCAAAATGGATAAAGACCAAATCTTTTGATATTTTTAACATTTTAATTCTGACATTTTTGGTAATTTTTCCTATTGACAATTCAACCAAGAAATATATTTACCTTTTTATTCTATAATACTTTGTTTTGTACTTTAAATTGCCTGCTTCTATGTAAGTGAATTTTTTTGTTCTAGAAGTCCATAAAATAGAAATTATATCTCCATCACCATATCTCACTCCTTTAAGGATATGTTAATATATGTTCTATAATTTTTAAATGAATCTAAATCACTTAGACTAAAAATGTGTATTTAAAAAGTAAACTACGTTTTAATAAAGCTTCAGTTATAATAAAAAGCTTTTTCTTAACTGGATGAAAATAAGGTTCAGATCTAAACTTGTATTAATATGTACATTCCTTTATTATTATACTATATAATTTAAAATTTATTTAACCCCCTAAAAGAAATTCCCAAATGAACAGATATTTGGGAGAAACTTTTATCTGAAAATAAATATATCTCAATAATGTCTTTGATAACTTGTAAATATAACAAAATTTTTACTGGATCACAGAAAAATGTTTTTTTCTGCTGTCCTTGTTCATAACTACAATATAGCAGTTCATATATATAATATAGCCAATTAATACATATTACTGGATCTAATATATTATACCCATTGATATCTATCTAATTTAGCAGTCAAATTCAATTTAGTTGTATTTAAGTTTAAAGCTCTTCGTGACAAAACCTAACATACAGTTCTATGGCTATTACTATTCCTTTTTATTCATGTTGTTTGAACAAATGTATAATCTTGTTATCTATTTTATTAATTGTTTAAAATAACATCTACCTCAAATGCAGAGTATAATGCAAAGAATAATGCAAAGAAATCCAACTAATTGTATTATTTAATTCAATTCAACTCACATTTATTGAGCATATGTTATATACCGTGTACTGGGCTAGTATCAGAGATACATAGATACATTGGTCTTACCCTCAAGTTGTTCATGGTCTAGAAGAGAATGAAACATTAAGAAATAACTGCTGTGCCCTATAGTAAGTGTCATGATAGATGTGTGCATGGGGACAGAAGCTGCTCATAGGGGGGCCCATTTTATGCAGACTGGAGGGGGGTTGTGGGGAGTAGAGATGGTCTGATAGGGGATGGCAAAGATTGGGACAATTAGTTCTGGTTTGTGTTGTGTGGGGACAGGAAGGGAACCAGCAATCCAGAATGAGGGAGCAACTTGTGCAAACACTGGAGGTAAGAAACAACTTGATTTGTCCTGAGGACTGTACTAGTTCCATGTTGCTGGAGCATCGTTCCATGATTCTTAAATTTTTGTTTCTAAGTCTGGGAAACTGTATGATGATTAAGCTTTGGGATCAAACAAATCTGGAATTATATCATACTAGTTGTCTGACATAATAGTTCTGACTTGAGGCAAGTTATGTACTTTTGCTAAGCCTCACTTGCATCATCCACAAATAGGGTTAATAACTTCTAATTCCTGGGGTGATTTTGAAGATTAAAAGAGATAATGCACAGTAATGATGTATTAGGACAGTGCCCAGAACACAGTAGGTTCTCAAATAATAGTATTTTTGACCTTATTTGTGTTGCTATTGTATATGGTTAATGCCTAAGCATGGATATTTTAGGGGTTCCCTAGAGCATTTTGATAACAAGGTCAAGAACACAGATTCTTGTACCATGCAAAGCAGGAATTTTTCTTTTCTTTCATGACTATGGCTGATGTACCTAAGCCTACCAGTTAAACATGATTTTTTTAGTTGTAAAAGACTCCGTGTAAGTCTATTTAAAATTTATTAAAAAACAACAGTTAATGTTACCTTAGTAATGTTACCTTTGTATTTTACTGTTTTGAAGCACTTTCACATAAAACCTGTGAAAAAAACCCCACTGAAATTAGTCTCATTGGATAGATGGTAAATTAATCAAGTGAGATCAGTAAATTAATCTACATGGACATATTTTGGCTCACTGTGAGTCTCACTCTCTGTATGTACATTAATCATATCACCTTGAGAAACTTAATATTATTTGGATTTATGATTCTTGTTTGGCACTATTTATGCTGCCAACATAAGGTAATATACAGTTGTGCAAAACCACCTATTACGTATAACGAATCACAGGTATATGGCAACTAAATGATATCAAAGATATGTCTTTACAGATGTGCACACCAATGCTAACAGACAAACACAAACAACAGACATTTAAAGACTGGAAAACAAGAAAGTTCAGTTTGTGTTTACTTTAAACTATCAGTTTATCTCTGATTTCCACTACAACAAATATTTATGAAGCTTCTGTTATGTACAAGGCCCTATGCTGAGTAGCAATAGGACATAAAAATATGATCGTCAGTCTTAAGAAATAGAGAGCTGTTAGAGATTTAGGTAGGAAAACAAATAATTATAACAGGCTATATAAAATTTGTATAGCTTTATAAAAATGCTATAAAACAAGTGCCATAGCATAGAAGGTCTGGGAATTCAAATGAAGAAGAGACTTTATTCATTTTGGGCAATCACAGAAAGCTTTATAACAGAGTTGGTGTTCTTGAAACACAGATAGTATTTCTGGAACTTGGAGGAGGGAATAGCTCCCAAAACATCAAGGCTGTAAACAAATGCATTGGAGGAGAACCTACCTAGATTGGCTAGAGCATAAAGTAAGAGAACCATCAAAAGGAAGTAGGACATGAATGTTGAGAAAATATTATGGAGGGACTAAGGGCGAAGAAATTTTACTTGACTCCTTATACAATGGGGAGTCAGTACACATTTCTGAGTATGGGGCAGTGACTGGATCTGATCGATTCGAAAATCATGCAGCAGAACATTGGAGCTAGATTCAAAAGAGAGAATAGAGAGATGGTATGAGGCTATTTCAGAAACTACAGCATGAACCAGGGCAGTGCACCTGGAAATAGAAAGGACAGGACCAGAGCTTGGGACTTTGGAGAAGTAGCAACAATATGACTTCATAAATGCCCGAATTAAGTGCTGAGGATGGGAAGGAATGGAAGAGCAGTGCAAGCCTTCAAGTCTCGGTGACTGCAATATCTCCTCATGAAAAAAAAAAAAAAAAAAACAAATGGAAAGTGCTAAGAGGCTTCCCATCCCTCACTGCACTGACCAGTCATGTTTGTTCCATGCGTCTGCCCAGCTAGACCAGGATCCCCTTTCTCTGTCACCATTTTGTACATCTCTCCTAAAGCTTTGAACATGTCTAACGTGAGGACTTCCCTAAATTGAGCAGACTTGTTTAGTCAACATTATGAGTAGCTGTGATCCCTGAATATGCACTTGAAACAAGGAAGTCAGTAGAAAGAGTGGATTTGGGGGAAGATTTGATGAATTTGGTTTTGAACATATTAAGCTTATTTTATTTAATGACATTTGAAGAATTAATATCTTTTCTGAAAATTAATACATGAATTTTATCTTAAATGTCAGGTGGCTCAGTTGTCTCAACTATTGCTACGAGTGTGTATGATCATCAGTTGAGTAGGACTGAGCATTACAAGACGCGAGAGTAGAGTCTTGTAATGTCTGGCCAGGGCAGGAGGGCAGCAGTATGGCATCACTACTTCACAACCCCAAAGACTCTAAGTCTTCCTCATGAACAGCCTGGTAAATGAATGATTATTCATTAAGGTATCAGTCTACATTTAATAATCATTGCCAATTGCCAATGCATATTTGGATCTCAGCCTATGTTTACACAATACCAAACTAATTACCATACTGCATAATTTAACAAAAAAGTACTTGGGGTTAATTTTATAATCAACATAAAACCAAAAAGAATTACTGAGAAGAAAAAATCTGAACAAGATCTTTTCTAACATGTGACATCAACAAATAAACTTAATTCTCTGAGTTAACTGTAAGATAGAAAGAAGGTGTAATTGCAGCTTCTACTGTGTACCAGGTGTTTTAACATATACTATCGCATTGGTCTTTGCAACTCTTCAAATTGTATATCAGTATTGCCTTTTTGTTTTGTTTCAGAGTGATTAGATAAACTGTGGGAAGTAACACATCTATCAATTTCCAAAGTTACGATTCCGACACAAACCCTGTCTGATTTCAAAATCCATGCTCCTTTCCAATACAGTACCTCCCAAGCTTGTACCTATGACAATCCAAGAGTATATTGCAAATCAAATAATTATAAAATTATAAAGTATAATGCAAATATGATAGGGAATATAATGATATTATCTTCTAAGTGGTTCAGAGACACTTGCTTTCTATACACCAGCCATTTTCCCACTAAATTGCTTGGTTTATTTAATCTTATTATTTTCAATTATACTAAAACTTGGAGTTCCTAAAGAGTTAATGAAAAGTGGTTTAAAATAAGGAAGTCACTGAGCATTCGCTGTGAGCTCACAATATTGTATAATATCATGGATCATAGAAAAACCAGAAACCTAGGAAAAGTAGAGGTGCTTTGAAGAAGAGAAAACAGAGATGAAACCTACCCATAAGCAAGCGGAAAACATTATTTGCATTATTGAACATATATCCATTCTTATGCATCAATTGACACAAATATAATGTTGGGACAATTTCCCTGGGACAATAGTAATTATTTTTAAAATGCACTGAATTTTACACTCCATTGACAGTCCCACTAAACCTTAATTTGGAAGTCTAGCAGTAACTCAGCAAGCTACTGAGAGGCTGAAATTGTTCCAAGGTCAAAAAGAATCAGTATCTCCAGGTGCTCAGGTTTTTTCAGGAAATAACTCTAGGTCCAATTAACTTCAGGATGTGAAGCACTCATGTGTATTTCTTCTAAATTTATAAGTAAAATGGCTTATAATTATGTTTGACTTCTATTAATTGGGTAAAGTGGCTGCAACAAGACCAGGAGATTATGGTATAATCCCCACTTGTGCTATTTAATATCACAAAATACCAAAGAAGAAACAAATTCCAAGCCCTGGCTAGCCATTGTGCTTAATGTACCTTGAACCCTTATCCACTCCCACTGCCCCAACAGTCATCGAAAATAATGCCCTGGAATCACCAGCAAGATAATTGGTAATAGCCTATGCTTTTCAAGCCCTGCAGAATATTTCAGGGAAGGCGTGGGCTCTTCAAATTTAGTACCTTTGCAAGATTTTGTATCCATGTGACTTAGAAATACTTTAATCTTTCAGTTTTTTTACAGGTACTTGTTGAATTAGACACAGCACACACATACATACAAACATCTCCCAAGGGCAAATGTTGGCTCTCAAAGACAGTAAATTTATAAACAGGATTTAATCCCATAAAGACGTAAAGAAACATTTTCCTAGCTGTCCTTTCATTTGCAAAGTGGTATCTCTCACAGTGGAGTTTGTGCTTGAGGAAAGGAAGCAACACTGTCTTCAGCCCTCTTCCCTAATTCTTTCAAACTTTGCCACCTAAGGCTTGCTAGGCATAAGAAGCATTTTCCTAATGCTAGCTATATACTTTATGATGTTTGCTTTCTTAACTCCGCATAGACCCAGTTGAAACATGGAGTTTTATGCTCATAGGAATGTAATTAAATTCTTAAACAGGACCACTTTCTTCCTATCTCTATCTTAGAGTGGTAGTTGTTCCTTTCTTTGTTTGCTTTCCTTGTATAGTTGCCTTCAATTCTTTTCCTAACCTATGAAATTGTGACATATTTCCGAAAGCACTTAGAATCAACTCTACTTTGTTTTAACATGTGACTACCCACAATACATGGATCTATTGCTTCATGTATATTAGTCCTATCCTCCAAACGAAACAAAGCACTTTAAGGACAGGAACTGAGATTCGAACTTTTAGTATCCCCTAGAACAATGTCGTCAAATAAAACTTTCTATGACGATAGAAATGTCCTATACTTCTATGGTTGAACATTACAGCCTCTAGCCACATGTGACTATTAAGCACTTGATATGTTGCTAGAGCAGCTGAGGAACTGAATTTTAATTTTATTTAAATAGCTCCATGTAGTTGTAGCTAAGATAGTGCAACACAGCCCTAGAGCATGTAGCTCAAATTGAATACATAGCAAATTTTCTATAAACTTTGGCCAGTGAACACATAGAGCTTTATTAGGCTAAGTACTTTCACTTTCATGGACCTGGTTTTTATCCTCATTTGGAATTTTATCATTCATTGTGTGGAGGGGAATCTTTATCAAGAAAAGGAAGAAAGGATGGAAGGAATTGAAGGAAGGAAGGAGGGAACAAAGGAAGGAAGGAAAGAACAAAGAAAGGAAGGAAGGAAGGAAGGAAAAAGAGAGAAAGGGAGGAGGGAGGAAGGGAGGAAGGAAAATGAGATGCTTTAGAGGGAGTACCTTAACTGATGCTCTTAAAAATCACTTCAAATTAGGAGTTACTTTCTCCACTTAGAGCCTGACCTAGTTGTATTATAATCATATTTCAAAGACTTCTTAGGGGAGCTCAAAATTTTAAGTGAATCTCACACTGATCATGGTGAAGCTAAGTCATCAGTCACATGAAAACAAATAATTTTATTCCAGAATGTTCAATCAAATTTAATCATCCAGAACCAAAGAACATCCATGAACTTTTTCACAAAACGTGTGCATGAATTGACTAAGAATTTTGTGTTCTTCTAAAATACATTAATTGGTCTTTCTTGATCGAAATTTCAAAAAATCAACTCTTTCATTTTCTTCATAAAATATTCATGACATTTTAAGTAAATTGAAAAAGCTTTTAATAAATTTTGCCCTACCCCTTGAGACTCATGTAATGTTGTAGAAAGTACATTAGCTAGCTAAAGTGAGGTATCTATTCTAATTCCATATGATGCAACTCTAAATGGAGCCAGACATGATCTATAATTTTCAAACTGTCCTCTGAGAAAGGTTAAAAATACTTGATTTTTATAAATACAAAGGTTGACATGCCTAAAACTGAAATCCATAATCCTCTATATCAAATTTGTTTTCACTCAAACAAGCTCATCATTCTTATTATCTATCTTCCTAAAAATTAAATATTAACAATTTAAACTTATAAATGAGTATATTTTAAAGAAATATGACCTGTAACTATTTTAGATAGGGGTTATTATTGCATTTCATTTGGAAATTTGTTCCACTGCTAAAACTCTTTGACAACCAGTGGCCTATAAGATATCTTGAGTTGGTCATGCTTCATGACAGGTTTCCTCCTTTATGTTCATTCCAGTTTTGGTTCCAAATTTATGCTTTCAGAAAGCTCTTTGTGGCCGCAGAAATTATGCTTTCTGAATAGGGCTTTCTCTTCTCCTTTCCTTCATCTCTTCTCTGCATTTTTAAGGTATTTTTGGTTATAAGCAACAAAAGCCCATTAATTTAAGCAAAAGAGGAAATTTTTGAAATGATGCTAGAGTATGTAATTAAATGATGTGAGTTTCAGGAAGGGTAGTAATGCTGACTGGCCTTAGGAATAACTGGATCCAGGTAGGATCCAGGTACTGAATACCACCAGGGAGTCCCTGGTAAGTATAACCACTCAGTATATATTCATCACACAACAAAATGAGCCCTTCCTTTCTCCTTCTTATTGTTGGTTTCATCTGCTTCTTTCACTATTGTGCCATTTCATCACTGCTGAAAATGCAGTTGTTGATGTCTGTTGGAGTCTATTAATCAGTTACTTTTCACTCTAATATCCACGGTCTTAACTGATTCTCCTCACACATCTACGGAAAGAAGATATTGCTGATGTGATTGCCCATTTTATATACTGGATGTATAAAATGCATAACTATTAAGTGGTAGATCCAAAATCAGAACCTGAGTCTTCTGGCTCCTAGTCAAGTTTCTTTTTTACGGAACATCTCTGTACTTGGTGTAATTTATTTATGTTTTGATAACACAAGATTTTACATGTTTATGGGGTACATGTGTTTGTTACATGTATAGAATGTGCAACAATCAAGTCATGGCATTCGGGGTATCCGTCACCTTGATTATTCATCATTTCTGTGTGTTGGTATCATTTCAAGTTCTCTCTTATAGCAATTTTGAAATACACAAAATATTATTGCTAAATATAGTCACTCTAGTGTGCCATCAAACATTAGAACTACTTCCTTCTATCGAACTGTAGGTTATACACATTAACCATCATCTCTTCATCCCCCTCCTCCCCCCCACCTACACAGCTTTTCCATTCCCTGGTACATATCATTCCATTTTCTATGTCCATAAGATTGAGTTTTTTAGCTCACACATATGAGTAAGAACATGTGGTATTTGTCTTTCTATTCCTGGCTTATTTCACTTAACATAATGACCTCCAGTTCCATCCATGTTGTTGCGAAAGACATTATTTCATTCTTTTTTATGGCCAAACAGTATTCCATTGTGTATATATACATTTCCTTTATCCATTTACCCATTGATGGTCACATTGATTTTATATATCTAATATCCATATCTTTGCTAGTATGAATGGTGGTGTGATAAACATGTAAGTGCAGGTATCCCTTAAATATATGCATTTCTTTTCCTTTGGGTAAACACTCAGTAGTGGGAGTGCTGGGTCTGGATCATATGGTAGTTCTATTTTTAGTTTTTTGAGAAATCTGCATACTGTTTCCATAGTGGTTGTACTAATTTACATTCCTATTGACAGTGTGTAAGAGTTCCATTTTCTTCACCTCTTCACCAGGATCTGTTATTTTTTATCTTTTTAATAATAGCCATTCAGGCTGGGGAAATATGATATCTCATTGCAGTTTTGATTTGCATTTTTCCAATGCTTAGTGAACATTTTTCCATATACATATCAGCCATTTGTATGTCTTCTTTTGAGAAATGTCTATTCGTGTCCTTTGTCCATTTTTAAATGGGATTGTTTGTTTTTTATTGCTGTTGAGTTGTTTGAGTTTCTTGTGGGTTCTGGATATAAGTAGTTTGCAAATATTTTCTTCCATTCAAGAGGTTGTCTTTTTACTCTGCTGTTTGTTTCTCTTTCTATGCAGAAGCTTTTTAGTTTAATACAGTCCCATTTGTCTGTTTTTGGTTTTGTTGCCTGTGCTTTCATGGTCTTAGACATAAAATCTTTGCCTAGACTAATGTCCTAAAGTGTTTCCCCTGTTTTCTTCTATTAGTTTCAAGTTTCAGGTCTTACATACAGGTCTTTAATCCATCTTGAGTTGATTTTTGTATGTGCTAAGAGGTAGGGGTTCTTTTTTCTTATTTTGTTTATGGTTATCCAGTTTTCCCAGCACAATTTATTGAGGAGAGTGTCCTTTCCCCAAGGTATGTTCCTGACAGCTTTATCGAAGATCAGTTGTCTATAAATATATGGATGTATTTCTAGGTTCTTTACTGTTCCATTGGTCTATGTGTCTATTTTTATACAAATACCATGCTGTTTTGGTTACTATAGCCTTGTAATATATTTTGAAGTCAGGTAGTATGATGCCTCCAGCTTTTTTCTTTTTGCTCAGGATGACTTTGGCTATTCTTGATATTTTTTGGTTTCATATGAGTTTTAGGATTATTTTTTCTGTTTCTGTAAAAAATGGCATTGATATTTTGATGGGGATTGCATTGACTTTGTAAATTGCTTTGGACAATATGGTCATTTTTAACAATATTAATTCTTCCAATTCATGATCATGGGATGTCTTTCAATTTTTTTGTGTCCTCTTCAATGTCTTTTATCACCATTTTCCTTGTAGAGATCTTTCTTGTCCTTGGTTAATTTTATTCCTAGGTATTTTATTATTTTTTGTAGCTATCATAAATGTAATTGCCTTCTTGATTTCTTTTTTTTTCCTTGCTTTTTTTTTCCCTATATCATTATTGGTGTATGAAAATGCAACTAATTTTCATACATTGATTTGTGTCCTGCAACTTTATTGAATTTGTTTATCAGTTCTAAGAGTATTTTGGTGGAGTCATTGGTTTTTCTAAATATAAAATCATGTCATCTGCAAAAAGAGACAATTTGACTTCCTCTTTTTTAATTTAAAAGGCTTTTTATTTCTTTCCCTTGTCTGATTACTCTGCTTAGGACTTCTGGCACTTGGTGTAATTTAGATTGAAGATCTTCTTCTCCTCTATCTCCTACCCTCTAATGAAACAGGAAACTGTGGCCTGTTTAGGAAATACAGAGTATCTCAGTGTAAGACTGTTTTTTTCCTACTCTAGGGTTTTGAATACTAGTTAACTGAAATAGCACTAGTAGTTATTCAAGGTTAGAGGGGCAATTTTAACATGAGAGGAGAAGAGTTTTCACAGATGGTATAGGTTTGTGTTCCCATCTCTCACAACCTTCCACATCAAAATTACGATGCACTCAGCTTGGTGAATCCTATGATTATCTGATGTATGAGTTTAATTCCATCCCTCCAGGTATATAGCTTGTCATACATATGATTTGTGAAAAGAAGCTTCCCTTAAACAGTGTCCCCTGCAAGTTTGGAGGAGAGGAGATTTGATGATGGACTAGGACAAATACAGGTTTAGTTGATACACAGAAAATTGCATTCTTTAGATGTTGCAGCTACAGATGAGATTATGGGAACTAGTTATACTTGAGTGAGATGAAGGACTGAAGAGCAAAAGATTGGTAAAACCAGAGCTTACACAGACCTCAAGTATACCTGGAAAGTTATGATCTCTGAATCCTTACCATGTGTGAGGAACAGAAACTTTGACAAGCATGATTCTCACCATCAGGGCAGCTTTCCATCTCAAGTAGGTAAATGTTTCTTCTCAACCCAAGTCTTATTTTCTCTCATGTTTTGGAATTTCATATATCACAGAATAAGCTTCCTAGGAGGCATTAGCTTGACTATCTTTGGTCACATAATACTAACTACTGCAGAAGGATGCTAAAGGTCCATCTTGGGCCAGGAACTCGCTCTTGAGCCCATCATCTGTGTCCAAAGATGATACGATGTATTTGGCTTAATTTGGATCAGTTACTAATATTTTGTTAATTCAGTAGAGACAAGGAGGACAGAATTAAATAACAACAGGCTGACTATATGCCTCTTTCCTCCAGTTTGATCTCTTTCAGGATAAAGACCGTGTTCTATTCCCTACACATAGTAGGTACCAAATGAAATGTTATGACTTGATTGTTGAGTTGTACATTTACATTTTGGTTAGTATTCTAGCAAGCATAAGAGTTTATTATACAGTTTCACATTCATTTCAAAGACAACAGACTGCATAATGATGTCAATTTGTGTCCAAGTTAAGGCTGAGTCCCCATCGCACTCTCCAAGGAATATATACCAAGGCCTTACTTAAGTCATTATGATCCCTGATCCTATAATTTCAATTGCATTTCCCTAGGAGCCCAGCTTGACATCCAATTTGATTTATACGTAGACTCTTTCCTAAGGCAAACAACTCTAAGGAATTTTAAAGTCTATCTTCTTCCACATGATGGAACTATTTTTTCTTCTAACAAAAAGGACTTTTAATTTTTTTCTGAAAATACCTTACTCTGCTTATATTTTCTTTGCCAATTAATATATTTTATGTATTATTTCTGAGAAATATTCTGTCGATTGTCTTCAATGTCTGTTTCTGAATATGTAATTTGTCGTCTTAAAACTTTTATTTTTGTTGCTTTTCCCCACATGATTTTACCCTTTTCTTTAAAAACCAAGATGTTTACAGGCATGAGAGTAGTCACTATGTGAGAAGACAATTCAATGAAAATCACAATGCCAAATGAAAGTCAGTTTTTCCTAAAACCCTGAAGACTTATCAAGGTCAAGAGTGAAGAGAAGCCAAAGGGGTCCATTTTAAGGGGTACATCCTTCGTGTCCTACTTGAGATGATTCAACAAGTAGAATTTTTTTCCCTGGCCCATGTAAATGTCATTTGAAATAAAATCCTGCTGTTCCTGTTTGGTGTTATTTGCCAGGGTCACAGATGAAAATCAAGCATTCTGTTAATGTGCGTAATTCACCCAGGTTTACTCCTGTCAGCATAGAGAGACCTGTGAACTCCAAACAAGGAATTGTACATGAATTTAAAAATAAACTTACAATCGAGGTTTAAAAAAGATCACCCTTCAAGATGAAATCAATACTGGGGCAACATAAAATGTTCAGATTAGCTCTCTGTAATCATGATTACCTCTTTTTTTAAAAAGCTAACCATGTGCCACGCACTGTTCCAAGCACCTCACTGTATTATAATGTAGGTATCTTTCTCACTTCATCTAATGATAGATGTATCAATTAATCTTTTTGTGCCTCTGTTTCCTTATCTATAAAGTGATACATGAAGATAGAGTAGTAACTACCTCACAGGATTGCTCTGAAGATTAAATTACTTGTAAAACATGATGTTCTTAGACTGATCCATAACAAGTGCTGAAATAATTTGTTATTCTTATTGGATTTCAGGAAAAAGTTGTTATTAGACTTCTACCACTGTCGAGAAAAAGAGATAAGTCTAATGATTGCTGCTGACTATACAAAAATTTGTATAGAGTGATGAGTAGCAATTAATATCTTATAACTTGGTAATTTTTCTGAATAGCATTGAACTCTAATTTGATGCCCACCAAGCAATGCTTTAAAGTTGTAAATTTCAGAAAATTCCACAAGTACTCATTTGTGGAAATTAAATTCCATGCTTCTGAACATCCAATGGTTCAATAAAGAAATTAAAAGGGAAATTAAAAATATCTTGAGACAAATGAAAATAGACAATATACCAACATTTATGGGCTATCCAACTCTAAGGACATCATTTTCATTGCAGTTTATGTGAATGGAGTCCCTGTGAGTTTTGCTGTTCACCACCTGCACACCCCTATGTGGCAGCTTCCCATGTGCTCATTTGGAACGTGCCCAAAGGCAGAATGAAAATTACTGGAACTTTCAGGTTCATGAATTTGATTCATTTGATTTGGTCCTGCAAATTCTCGCCATCTCTAAATGAATGGTTTGGATCAAGTCACTAAATTTAAAAATACGAGCAAAGAATTATTGTTCCTTAGTGACCCCACTTGAGAAGAATAATACTCTGAACATCAAGCCTGGTTCTCTCTCTTCATCATTTAAAAAAAATTAACATGACTATTATTTTTTGGAAAAATTTACTAGCAAACTTCTATGGACATCACTCATGTATTATCCATGCATTGGGCTAAGTCAGGTTTGGGTTGATAGAAGTGAAGGAAACAAATGTGCAAATTACTGTCTTAACAGTGTTATCAGCCTAGGTTAAAAACATCTAACTGACTGTGTTAAAGTGGGGCAAGTAACTGTTCCCCCTCCAGTGTCTCTTAATGGCAGTTCTATGGAGTTTATGGTGAGATGAGTCTTCACTGCACAGGAATGCCCCACATACCTGAATAGGATCCCTAGCCTTCAGGCCCAACATTCAGGTAGCAGGCCCCGGTCACTGAGACAGCCAGCATACCCCTAATGATTTCCCAGACATTCCAGTTGGGAGGGTAATGGTGCTATTTTTCCCTTAGCCCCTATCCTCCACCCTGCTGAGAACCAATGGGCTGAAAATTCATCCATAGTCTGCAGTAATTTAATTCTTGAATGTTCAGAGAAAATGGAAAAACCATGTTTCTTTCTTTGTATCTTCCCCTTGGGTGATTTGATAATATGGCTGGATCATATGAGGTAGTTTATTTGCTTTTTCTATTAAGTGCAGTGCTTTGCTTGTCACTATTATGAACTTCCATGACTTCCAGAAGACTTGTTTTTCTGCATTCAGAAACTTATGTCTATTTTTCTCTGCTTACATTTTTATACAAAAGCATTAAATTTAATGCCAAATATGATGTGCTAGAAAATATGAGGTATGATGTTGATTGGTGTTTAAGATCATTTAATTCTATGACCAAGAAACAATGCTTATTGAGGTCATACTATTATTTATCAATCATTTACTTGTTCTCTAAGCAAAGATTATTTTTTAACTTATTACCATAGGACTTTATACCAATGTTCTTCATTACCTTTTGACTTTTCATTTCTCTTCCTATATTTTTTCTTTTTTATTACCTTTTCCTACTTTCATTTCTGCTTTTTAAAATTTTTTATTAAACTTTTAAACAATGTATGTGCCATATATATAGAAAACATCGAGAAAAGAGAAATAATCGTTTAATGTGGAATAGTGAATATTTAGGTCCTTTTTCACTTATTCAGAATATTAAGTTGGTAACCTTGAGGCAAAGCATTTTACTCTTATTTTGTTTCAATTGGGAAGCAATTAATCTTATTTCGTATCTGCCAAATGGGGATAATAATATCTATACCATGATTTGTTCTTTGGAATAAGGGACTTAATCTCAGTACTGTGACTTGACCATTGAATAGACAAATTTTGTATATGGTAAGCTTATTTTAATGAAAATGAGTTTAATAGAATTGCATTTATCCTGTCACCATGGATTTTTGAATCAGATACATGGTCGCTGTCAGCCACAATTTTATGTGCAAACTAAGGTGAAAATATACACATCTACAAACCCTCCCACTGCCTCATGTCTTGCTTTGTCAGCTTTCTAATTACCTGGCTATTGCTGAATGAGCAAATGCCTAAAGACCATTAATTTTCTTCTGCTATTACTTTCTAATACTTCTCAGGAAAGCTTATAATTTTCTCGTCTAAATGTTTCAAGTATTAGGAACTGCTGCTGAAGTTGGAATGATAACATAAATAGCTGGGAAAATTATCCCAGTAACCAGAGATCATTTGTACTTACTAGCATCCATCACGAGCAATTTTGTTCCAACAGCTAACAAACGTCAGTGACTGAAAACTGAAGCACATGGTGTCCCTTTAATTCTTTGCTTTTAAATCCCAATATGATAAAGAAACCACTTTAGCTTTAATTTTAGCTTTCTATTGGCCTTAAGAGATACATTAACTTTGCAGCTAATTGCATGTATTTTTAAATAACTCATGTAAGCTATTCAAACTATAGTTAGCGTATGGACTATCACGTCTTAACAAGATAACACTTTTTGTTATTTTCCACTTTGAGATGTGCTGTAGTAATTTTCAAAGTGCCTTATTTCTCCCTGAAGGATATTGTTATATGTATCTATACCTAATTTCCCACCATGCTTCTCAACTTTATCCTCACATTGGTCTCTTCTTTTATAATCTGTTCTGTGGTTTAGGATTTGGGAAAATGGCTTTCATTGAATCCAGAGTAGGGATGTATTAAAGAATATTCACCTTTTCGTTAATGTCTAGATTTCAGGAAAAATGTAGGGAAATCAAAGATCGGGATGGATAAAACTGTTTTTCCTAAATATCTACATGATATCCTCTTAGAACTGGGTGGCTTGGATGGAAAATTCAGGGTTACCAAAAGTATTTTCAAGCATACATGTGTACGTGTTGTCATTCTCTTAAATCCATCTGCCACTTAGGAGTCATTTAATAGACATTTGCTGAGGGAGAAGATATAATTCGATGACTGAAAAATAGATTCTGGGTTTGTTCAGTGTTTCTATCACTCACTGGCTGTGGAATATATTGTGATTTATTTAACCTCATTAAACTGGTTTCCTCATGTGTATATTATATAGAAGGAATGCACCTACCTCACAGAGTTGTCGAAAGGATTAAATGACCTAATGCTCAGTAATCTCTTACCATAGCCTCTGACACATTAGTGCTCAAAAACTGTAAGAAAATTGATAACAATAATCATAATACTTATAAAAGGTTACTCAGAGGTAGGTAGAGGGTGGAAGTTCGTGCTTTCTCTCTAGGACTCTGACATTGACATGTCTCAATTCTAAATCTAATGCGTGAGTCTCTTCACCCTAAGTTTCTAGTTTTTCAGACAGGGAATATTATCAGCCCAATGAGGGTCAGGTATCTACCCAGAAACAGTCAGCTATGGTCAAAGGACAGAGTCATGGGTTAGTATCATTAGGGCTGAAGTTCTGCCCCTAGGTTGCAGAACCATTCTCAGGAGTGATTGAGTACACAGTAGCCACTCCAGATATTGGCTCTTCTCTTTTTGTGTTGTGGTATTATTGATTTCAGGGGCAGTCATGTATTTTATGTTTTGGGCTCATTCTTGTTTAATTTTCTATCTTTAGTAATAACCTAAAAGAGGTCATATATTAGCTTTTGCATTTGGTGCTAGTTTGTGGGATGGTATAAGGGGAGGATTGCTGAATGAAAGAACTGGGAAAATAAGCTTAGAATAGATTTCACATTAGTGAGTTAAAGAATTGGGACAAACCAACCTATTACAAAACACAAAGGGTGATAATAACATCATTAGGGAGAAAAAATAAGGTAGATTGGGCTCTATTATAAAATGGGACCAAAAAACTTTTATTTTTTCTTTGGCTTCAGATATTGAATGCTTATCTTAAATATGGTTATTTATAGTATTCTAGGGACTTACTTTAAATAAAGTAATGAAGCTAACCTGTGAAAACAACTCAGTAAGATCTATGAAGCATCCTAGTGACCCAACCTATCTCCTTGATTAGCATTCAAATAAATCAACTTTGTCTCAAGGTTTTCCAAGGTATCTATCTTTCAGACATTCTATATATCAAGACATAGTGATATATTTGAATTTGAAAATGCTATTGCCAGTAATATAAAATAAAAAGAATGAAACATGAACCAAAAACTATACTTTAATTCCATTAATGTGGCATTTCTTTTAGTCAACCAAGAAAATCTTAAAAGTAGTGAAAATTTCAATGAAGATTGAAAATTATATTTATGAGGGTTAAACCTGAATTCAGGTAATTAAGATCAAAATGGGGCTGGATAATTACACCTGTAATCCCAGTGCTTTGGGAGGCTGAGGCAGGAGGATTGCTTGAGGCCAGGAGTTAGAGAACAGCCTGGGCAACATAGTGAGACCCTTATCTCAATAAAAAAAAAAAAATTAGCCAGGCCTGGTGGCATATGCCTATAGTCCCAGCTACGGGGGAGGTTGATGCAGGAGGATCCCTTGAGACCAGGAGTTCAAGATTAAAATGAGCTATGATAGTACCACTGAATTCTAGCCTAGGTGAAAAAGCAAGATACTGTACCAGAAAAGAAAAAAAAGATCAAAATAGTGTTATCTCTGTACAGCTATATCTGGCTACAGCTAGGCAATTGTAGGCAATTGGTCATGATAGTTCATTAACAATGATAAATACAATAAAAATGACTAATAAGCAGAAGAGAAAAATATAGACATAAAAATAATAAGTATAAAAACTTATTTTTCTGATTTGCAAGAAGTAAAGTCAAATAACATTGAAAAATTAGGTCAAATTTTTTTGGTAATGGATTTGTAGACTTTTTATAAACTGCAGACTATAAATAATAATAAATACTGACAGCACTTGATCTCTGCTTAGCACTGTGTTAATCTTGCTTAATTCTCTTACATAATCATAGACTCCTGTAGGGGCCAAAGGAAAAACTTCCCCTTTGCCCTCTGAAAGTTTGCTGAAAATGCAACTCACAAAAGGTAGATTAATTGGAGAAATGGCATACAAATTTATTAATGTTCATAGTATGGGAGAATCATAGGGGAATGATTACCAAATATCCAGTGAGTACAGATGGTTGGTTGTATACCCTAATTCCTTGTCCAAGGGAGATGGGGAAGTATGGATGATTTTAGGGGGATATTAAATTATTATTAGGGGAATTCAATGGACTTGAAGAATGTACAATGCCTGGGGCAAAGTCTGGTGAATTTGCACAGCAGACAATGGTTTGTAACAAAAGTTTGTCCAAGTTTGTTGACAAACTTTAGTGTTCCTTCTTGTGTAAGTGTTCGATTAATAAAAACTCAGGGAAGGGACCTGAGGTAATTGTTTTCTTCTTTGCTAGGTCTAGGCTTTAACTAGATAAGGGAACTTCAGAGAACAACTTTGTTCTGTGCCTTGGGAGAGGTAGAGCCGTGAGCAGGACAGGAGGAGGAGGGGAAGGAAAAATAATTGTTCTCCTTGGTGGCTGTGTCCATTCTTTATGCAGACAGGGAAAATTTTAATATTTTTAATGTTTAATGTATAATATTTTAAACAATATTAAACAGATTGAGATGGATGGACAGATTTCGATATAATAAATATAGCATGATGCATTTGAACTGAAAGAGTTCTTAGAGGTCTTTGAGCCTCAGGTTTTCTAATTTTTGTTTTAAGCTGCAGATGTAATTAATGAATTAAAATTGTGTGCTATATATAGCAAGTTCTTACGATTCCTTCATTCCTCTGCTTCCACCCTCTTTTACACCTTCCCTACGAAAGAAGAGTTATTAATGCAATTGGACAGATTAATGCATGTTTGCTAATGAGCAAAGTCATTAATGAACCAAGTATGTGGCATGCTCTCACTTCTGTCTTTTCTCTCGCTTATGCATTGGAGGGCTGAGGAAGAAACTTCCCCTTTCCCCAAAAAGTTTTCTGAATGATCAACTCACAATTAAGGCAGATTAATAAGAGGAAGAGGTTTATTTACTGTGTGCATGGAGATAATCATAGAGTGATTGGCCAATATCTCAGTGGGACCCAGATATTTTTATATCCTCCTTTTAGAGGGGATGGGAAGATGAGGAATATAGATAATTCTGTTTAGGGGGAATAAATGGGTGGTTGGGGAGGATGAATGAATAGATACTTGGGAGAATGAATAGATTGGGGGAAACAGATTGACTTGTAAATTAACCTGAGAGACAAGTATTATGTTTAAAATGATTTGGGCCAGGTCTGGTCATATTCCTGATTTTCTTTCCTGTAATATAACAGGGAAAGAAAGGAAGTCCATTGTTCTTTTGATGGCTCTGTCTGGTTATGCAGGTAGAAGGAAAGCCCCTTCCAAGGGCCCATTGATTTCTAAGGGCCTTTAATTCAAAGTATTCTTTATACCAAGGAGTCATATTTTGGGGTGAAATTTCCTGAGCTCCTTCAGCATCTTCTGCAAGAATAAGTCATTTGGCCAGCTCTTGAACATTCTCTTCTCATCAGTTTCTCCCTTCCTTCCTGGAGTGTGGAAAGTTTGGATTTGGGCTTAAGGGAAAGAATGAAGCCTTATGCTCCAACCTACTTTATCCATGTTCCGCATTATAATTTAGGGGAAAAGCCCTGATAAAAATGAAACTGTTTTGCTTTATTTAATGACCATTCCTTGTGGGAGCAGGTGGAAAGAGGTTCCTCTGATTTGGATCAGGATCCATTATTTCCTATAGCCCTAGCCAATTGACCAAAACAGCTTTAACATTCCCTTTAGCTTTTCTAAACTTCCCACAAGCTTCTTTCTAACTCTAGGCCCTAACCACCGTTTTCTTAGAGTGTTCACGTTAGAAACCTTGTAAATTTTAAATTCTTCCTCTGCCCCCTTGAGATGTAAACCTTTTAAAAAGCCTCTTGCCAGTTTGACAATTCAGGAATGTCTTTCTTAAAGAAGTGAGAACCAACTTTTTGAAATGTAAACATGAAAGGACATAACACCCTTACCTTCCAGTCTCCATGGGTGGTGGTGGTAGAAGCCACCTTCAATGGTTTCCAATTAGCCAACACAGATGGCCTAATCACAGAGAAGAACATTTGCAAATTTAGGAAATAACTCGATGTGCTCATGGATCCTATGGATCAACCACCCTGCCAAGCGGTTGGAAGAGAGGAGTGGTTGTCCTCTTGTACTTTTCCACTAACTCACCCCAGTGTTTAAAACCCCTTCTGCCTCTGTTTTAGTGGGGTTGAGTACAGTCTCTCTCTGCTGTTGCAATAGTCTGAATAAAGTCATCCTTTTAACTTTATCCATTGCAATTTCTGCATGGAAATCATCTAATAGCACTCTAAATATTGTATTGTCTTATGCTGCTCTGGCTGTGAGGATAGGGTGGTCCAGTTTAATCTCCAAATTGTCGCTTGAAGCAATCTTGAGAAAATTTTCTGAACCATAGGTCTTCAAAGAACCTAATTTGAAAACTACCAAATTCTAACTTCCTCAAATTGTAACAGGGAATGGCCTGAAAAACAAAATGGCAAAAGTATTTTCTGTTTCTTTAAAACTTCCCCCATTCTTTTTGAGAACTGAAACCTGTATCCCTACCTCTGACCAGTGGTTGGGAGGAGCAGGGAGAAGGCCTTTTGTTCTTGCATCCCATGCTGATGCCAGCTCCCCCAGGTAGACCCAGGTGGGTCTTTGTCTTTGGCAGAGATGGGATGATTAGAATAATTAACTACAATAGCCTAGAACAAAGGGGCCCTGCCTTTAAAAGCTTTATATTTCTGCTAATGTTCAGGAAATTTGGATTTCGAGATGAGGTCTATCATTTTTCCTCCTTTCCCAGCAAAGCTATAAACTTCTCTTTCCTTCTCCTCAAATCACCTGTTCTCATTCTTTTGATGTGGCCTCGAGGACAAGTGCAAAGTTTTTGGTAACAAAATGAGAAAAGAGAGGTTTATCAGAGTTTTTTTAATTCCACCTCCAGCCCCCCGACTCCAGTCTAACATTGGTTCTCCTACATAGGCTATCATTCCCAATATACCTTCCAAGCTCTCTGGATCTGGGGCCATTTCTTATCGATGTTACATTCCTCCAGCCTCTTCCTCAGTTGGTCTTCATTGTGGCATAATGTGGAAGTCTCTACAGAAGGTACATTCTCATTCAAAATGTCAAAGTTGTCAAAGGTGGTGGAAGAGTGTAGAGAAGCTATCAGGGGAGACTAAAGTCATACTTAAACTCTCTGAGTGGTTCTGTTGAGCAGGTTGAGCCAGGGGACTATGTATGTCTATTAATACGAACTGATTTGTTGGGAAGGAGGAAGAAGAACAAGGATCATTGCTTCTGGAAAAGCAGAGAACAGTGTGGTATCCACTCCTCAGAATGGTCCAGATTGTGAGGCTGAACCCTAGTGGGAAGCTATGGGCAGAATCTCAAGGAAAAATGGAGCCTCTTGGGATACAAATCTCACCCATTCATAACAAAATAGTCTTCATGAAAAAGTATAGCAAATTGGCCCGTGCAAGCCCATGAAACTGAAGTTCTTATGCTTAATGTCATAATAACATCAAAAAGTGGGAATAAACTCAATTATAGTGGTAAGAAGCAATGATTCCACTGAGCAGCTGGAAAAACTTTATAATGACATTTGACTTAGTAGGATTTGACCTTTAATAAAGTCACATTAATAAGATTTCTGCGTATATAGAGGAAGAGCAGGAGGGAAGGAGAAACAGATGGAAATGAACAGGAATTCAAATGTATTTGTTGTATATGTGCCTTACTTTCTCCTGGGCTAGCATTTCTCAAAACGAGGTTTTTAGAAAACCACTGTTTTCAGTCCAAAATGTTGGGACCTAAGGCATACTGTATGCATTTTCCTCATGGATACACGCAGTGTGATCTAAAGGAACTTGTGTGGACAGACTCTAAGTTCCCCCCCCATGAGTGTTCATGGCCTTGTGTCTCCTTCCATGAGTATGGGTGGGACCTGTGACTCACTTCTAACCAATAAAATATGGAAAAGGTAATAGCATGTCACTTCCATGATTATTTAACATTGTGTAAGATGCTGCCTTGCTAACAGAGTTGCTCAAACTCTCCCTGCTGACTTGAGGAATTAAGCCTCCATGTTGGAAATGCCAAGTGGTAAGGAACTGCAGCCAGCATCTAGGAACTGCTGGCAGCCTCTAGAAACTGAGGGCAGCCTTAAGCTGAAAGCTAGTAAGAAATGGGGCCTTTGGTCCTACAACTGCAGGGAAATAAAATCTGCCAACACCCCAAGTTCGCTTGGAAGTGGATCCTTCCCCATTCAACCCTCAGGATGAGAATGCAGCCTTGCGAATACCTTAATGGCAGCTTTGTGAGACCCTGAGTAGAAGGCCTAGCTTTGATGCATATACATTCCTGGCCCACAGAAGTTGTGAGATAAAATGTAGCATTGTTTTAAGCCACTAAATGTGTATTAATTTTTATGCGGCAATAAAAAATTCATGCAGGAACAGAGCAATTCGGATCATAGAACTCTGTTAACTAAACATTTTCAAAACTTATTTGGGGGGAGTAAAATACATTTGGTTAAGAGTTTACAATTGTATATTTAGTGCCTAGTACAGTGCTTAGAACACAAGGTGCACATGTGCTTGAGTGAATGAATGAGTGACTACATGAATGCTCGAATAAACATACTCTGATAACACTTTGGGTCCTCAATAAGGATGCTCACTAACATAAGACGCATTTCCTGGGAAATTTCTATTTCCTCATAGTTCCAATTATACACTATATTTGGTGGTTCCCAGATTTACACCTCTAGTGATCTTTCTCATGAGCTGTATATACACATTTCTTCTTCATCTACTGGTATTAGAAATCTCCACTTGACTATCTCACAGGCATCTCAAACCTAAAAGTTCCGCAAAAGAAATCTTTCTGTCATCTCCATACCACTGTCTACTTGATCACACAAAACAAATCCCAGGAATTATCTTAGACTGTTCTTCCATATTCCTCTCATATTCATTTGTTTACCAAGTTATATTGGTTGCAATCTCTTGCAGCCTGGTTGTCTGCCCCTGCCATTTCTGAGCCTGAACAACTTAATCGAAAAAACGCATAGCCTTGTGGTCTGGACTCACTTTAAATTCATACTCTGTCTCATGTATATGAGACACCCTATGATGAGTACAGTGTTCATACACAGAATTAGGGGAGCCCTTCCTTTTGCTTTCTCCTCTCTGCGATTCCCCATGCTGATCAGGAGGTTGGCCGTGTCTGCACAGCCTTCCTTGCCTCATACATTCCTCTGGTAGAGAGATTTTATCAGTTTTAGCATCTGAGGCTGTGGTCTGCTTTCAAGGCAAAGTTGCAAACAGTTGAGAAAATCACTTCTGTACCTGCTATGTCTTTGAGTTTAGATTCCTCTCCCTATTTGCCTGCTTTGATTTATTCATCAGAATTATTAGATAGTGTTTTGTTGTTTATTTTTTGTTATTTCGTCCAGAGTTTATATTTGTTATTAGTGTCAGGGTTCATCTGTGATAGCTTACATCAATATGCCAGAAGTGGAATTTTGATAGTTTTTAAAAATACATTTTGTTTGGATTTTTGTTTTTCTACTTTGTTATTTATTTCTGGTTGTATAGCATTGTATTTGAAGTGTGTGGTCTACACATAGTTTCTTGTTTGGGGAATTTATTGAGGTAGATTTATTGACTTAAAAGCATCAATTCATAAAATGACTGAAAAGAAAGCTCATTCTATATAATATACATATTAATAATACATATACAAAGAAATATCAGTATCATATTTTGTGCAGTTGGTCTGTATAAGACTGAAAATATTAAAAATAGGTAATCCAACAGTACCGTTTCTTATTTCTGTTTGTATTTCTGAAGATATTTGCTCTACATATTTTATACAGTATTTTTAGAAGCATAAAGATTCACATCTATATCTCCATTGTGAATTTAATCCCTCATCAATATAGAATTATCATATGTAACTATCTTTGATATTGACATTGTGAGCCTTACTTTCTTTTTGTTAACATTTACTTGGTGTATGTGTGCGTGTGTGTGTGTGCACATGTGTGTACATGCCTAGAACTTAACTTCGTTTTGTGATTTTTTATTTATTTGTTTGTTTTTAAAGCAGATCGCAGGTCAGATACATATAGCAAGGCTCTCCCTTCCTAGGCCAATCAATTTTATCAGTGTTTTTTTAATTTTTATTTTTTACTAAAACAGTTATTATTAGACAATTTGTTGGTGTTATGATTTAATAATATTTTATCATTTTTTATTATTTCCTTTTCCCAATATTTAAAAAAGGTTTATTTTGCTTATCTTCTGCTTTATAGTTTAGAAAGTATGTAATTCTACCTTTAATGTCTTTAAACTTACAATTTTCTATTTATATATTTTCTATACCATAACAGTTATCTAATGCATCTCCTTAATGAGGTGTCAGTAAATTAGAATATTTTACCTTGCCAATTTTGACTGCTTTCCTTCTGGGGGATTTTCACTCTATACTATAGGGGTTTGGTCTCTGTAACATTGTTCTCACGTGCAGCTTTTACTCTTAGGAAGCTTTTTATACACACACACACACACACACATACACACATATAAAATTATGTATCTAACTTATAACCATTGAGCTATAATTCTGTGTTTAAATATATATGGAGCAGGACTTTCATGAAGTTTATCTTTTATTTTTCATTGCACTAAATTACATACTCAAGTAGATTTATCAGGAAAGGTAAATGGGTTCTTTAGTGCTGAATATTCACTTAGTCGACAGTCTCTGGGCTGTCTTTGCATTGACAGGGCTGTACGGACCCCTCTCCCATGCACATTCTGTACCAATTGCTCCACTTGCATCTGACAGCTATTTTTATTGACAATTTAAAGCTAGACTAATTGTTTTACACATAGGTGATCTCCTCTCACTATCTAGATATTTGAAGTATTCTTTCCTTATTCTTAAAGTTCAATAAATTCACTAAGATGTTTTTGAATATTGGTTGTTCTTTAATATAGTTTTCTCCATATGATAAGCCCTATTAATCTATAGCTTTAGGTCCTCATTCAATTTAGGAATGGTTTATTCTATTTTATCTTTGAATTTTTGTCTGTTACATGTGTTCTTTTTTCATATTCAAGCATAACTATTATCTCAAAGATGGGTTTCTATTATTTTCCACAATTGTGATTATCATCTATTCAGTCGCATTAATTGAATGGTTTGATATTCAAGTCCGTCCTCCATTCAGAAGCTTTTACTTTGTTAATTCTCTTTCCTGCTTCCAATGCAGTTTTAAGATCATCAATGTCATTTTTCCCCTTAATTTATTTCATGCTAACTTCTCTTTTGTTCCAGGCTATTTGTTTGTTATCTTATTGCTATTTCCTACTTCACACAGTTAATATTTTCTTTAATTTCCTTTAAGAAAGTGAAGTCACCCAGTCTTTCTTCTGTTATCTGGGGTGGGGGGAGGAATCTTCTTTGAACATATGCCTTTTATCAAGCAAATATAGTGAAGCTTTCCTTTATGCTCCATACTTTCTGCATAGAGACCTTCTTATTTTTCCTTTACTCATTTTTAAACGAGATTGTTTCTACCTGAGTCTGTCATTTGTTATTAAATACTGAAAATCGACACAGATAGCTACCTTACTCCCCTGGTGTCCATTTGAATTCTCCTGTTAGAAGTTGGCTGAATGTTGGTGTTTGTGTTCTTTCCGTCATTCCGGGATTTTGGTGGGAAGAGATTGGGGGAGGCTGTGAGTAGCCACTGTCAAGATGCTTTACCTCTGTGTCATCCATCCTAGTATGTTCACAAGAGGGGTTGTGGGCTCTTTGATTGATGTAGCTGCCCATTCTCTTTTCTTTACCATTTTCGATTCTCAACTACAGCAATGATCCTCAGCTGAAATAATGGCCAGTCTCCACAGTCCACTGCTGGGCTTTCAGAAGCAATGACTCCACATGTCCCCTGGCCTGCCAATGAACCCTGCTTTGCAGGAGAGTGCTGTGAAACATCTTCAACACCTTCAAAGCACGTGGAGGGGATACGTAATGAATGCATGCCATGGATTGGTGAAATGATAAAAACACAATGGCTTATAGATTGAATAAAATAATGGGAGAATGGACAAAGATCGTTTTTCATAGCAGAGAACTAATGGAATTCAAAGTATATTTTCATGAAATGAAGTTCCACATTTTAAAAAGTATTATTTATATGTGGTAAAAAATAATGGGAACGACATATTTTAGGATTACCTGTCATGAAACTATTTTGAAAGTGGCAAATATTTCAACACAAATAAAAATAAAAGCTTTTATTGTAAAACAAACAAACAAACAAACAAACAAACAAACAAAAAACCAAACAAACCAGAAGCCAGATTAGGGATTTTATTTTTATAGGATGCCTCAGTTCAAATTTATTTTTTAATTCAATTTATTCATTTACTGATTTTCTTTTTTTTTAAATTTCAGAATATTACGGGGGTACAAACATGTTTTAAAAATTTGTCAGGATGAATGAACATATTACAGTTTTAACTGTTAAAGGATACTTTAAAAATATAATATACCATTATTTTCCAGAGAAGACAATTCAATCCCTTATGTACTAAATTCGATTAAAATTTTTAGAAAAGAAGAAAGAATACTTGGGAGATTTTGAAGTGAATAATGAAATAATTTGGTGGTTCTTAGAGGCAACAAGGCAAGAGTCTTTGTTTAACCTTAAAACTGTCTGCCACTCAAGCTAGGTAAAAAATAGCATTATGGGTCTATTTGATTATCTAGTACTTAATTTTTCAAGACTCTCTAGTTGAAAATGCTTTCTAATACTTTAATAACATGAAATTATTGCTGCTGGAAACATTACCTCAGCTTTCCTCTTATTCTTTTGTTTATAAATAGACTAGTTACTATAGAAAATTTCCAACAGCTTAGTAGCTTACTTATTATTCAGCAAGAAAACAATGTCAGACTAATCATTTGTTTTTGAAGTTACTGGAGAGAATTTATATTCCAAACATTTAGAAGAAAAAAGCAGCCAACTTCCTTGGAGAAAAACAAAATGATTTTTGGATTTCTATCTACATTTCAAGTTCCTCTTTTATTTCCCAATATTAAATCTAAAATCACACCCTTACATTAATCATGCATATGCCTTCACAGCTCTAGAAAATAACAAATAGTTTAAATAAGTAAAATTTGTCCAATATGGAGGAAAACCACTTGTTGAAAAAAAATGATGTATAGGTAGAGGCATCACATTTCTGAACTTCTGATTTGAAGAATATTGTCTTTGAAAACAATACCCAATGGTGATGACATCTGTATTGATTAGATGATTAGACATTAGAATCTTTCTAGCTTTTTACCCTCCCTACAGGGAGTTAGAAGACATTACAAGAAAAAGCAAATAAATAGTAATATTCAACTCAACAAAACATTTTTCAAGGTCAACCTATTAAAAAGTAATATTATGTAATAAATTATGAAGCAAACTTTAGAATTTCTCCTACTTTGCTGTTTCTGTTCCCTTTGCTTGTCTATCAGGGTGTCCAGTGGAGAATTTATTGAAACTGCTTAAGCTTCCCTCCCAGAGCAGGGACCTTTAGTAACTCACTGGACATCTTTTGCATTTCTAAGGATGCCTGATGTCATGTAGGCAACCAATTATCACTTTTTCATTGATTTTAAGCTCATAGTTCTCAAATGAGCAAATGAAACAATCCGCGTAGAGTCCTTAGCACAGTGCTAGCAAAGAGTGAGTATATCATAGATCTTAGTTCTCCTTATATGTTATTAATATCATCATTATAGTATCTCTTGCTAGATAAGCATTTCTAAATATATGAAATATTATGAAAATAGCTGCTTATTCAATTCCCAAAAGTTCTTTGATTGCTGTCAATCAACATCTTAATTTATTTTGAAAAAGTTAGTTTCTCTTTTACTTGTTCTACTTTTCAAAATTTCTGCTTATCCCTGACCCTGTCTCTGTCCTCGCCTATTTCTCTGCTCTTTCGCTTCCTTTTCTCGTCTCCTTTTGTATTTAAATGCATTTCTATTTAAATTGATTTTAAAGTGGACATTGTATGCCTATTTTTTTTTCTACGTATGCTCTGAATTTTATATTTGGAGCAGTTGGCACAGAAAGGCAAACCACAATAAGTGACTTCCCTTGCTCTGAATATCCTTTGAAATTTAGAATTTCCCAGTTTTCTGGAATCAAGTTTTTCATCTCCTGAACTGCCAAGGGTCACAACTCTAGTGCTACTGCAGGAAGGTAAATTTATGAGTAGAGCTGGTCATGTGCTCTGTATAGCAGGCTACGGACCACACAAGCAGCTGCTGTTCTGCTCCAAGCAATTGGTGCCCAGTGGAAATGTGGACCCAGTTTTGCCAGATTATCTGATTTTCCAAGAGAACATAGAATTTTGAAACCTGGTTTGTGAAATCTACAGAATTTTAGATGTTAATAAGCAGTTGATAAATTTGTAAAACACTGTACAAGGCCCTCAAAATATGTAAAATCTTGGCATGTAGATGTGTCATAGATGTTGCACTATCTACTGAATATATGTTTCCTGTTCTATTGGGCACAATTGTTGCTCACCAGGGAATAAATTATCCTTTGTAGTTAGGTGAAGGCAAATAATGGAGTTTTAGCCAACAGAATGTGAATGGAAGTGATGGACCCATAAACACTGCCCAGGTAGGGCTCTTCCATGCACTCTTTCCTTTCTGGCTGGCTGGAGTGGATGCAGGCACCAGGTCATCATCATTTCTGGACCTCATGTGACTGTGTAAGACAGACTATCATACCTGCCAGTTCATTCACCCAGGAGTCAGAAAAAAACTCACTATTGTGTTTAAGACACTTTTACATTTGTGGATCCAGTTGTCATACGGTTAGCCACCACTAACCAATACAGTAAATTTGGGGAATTGTAAAAGATAAGTTGATTTTATTTTCAAGTCTATAAAGAGTTTTTTATATGTAAGGAATTATCAAAGCTGGTGTAAGAGATTTTGTCCACCCTTTCACTGATCAGAAGAAATTCTAAATTTTAAGAGATATTTAGAGGAAAGGGAGTCACTAAATATTCACTTTAAAATCAATTTAAAGATAAACTTACTGTAAAATTTCATATAATTATAAAGTTATGTCAGTTTAGTTCTTGTACTCTGAAAGGATTTATTGTAATATCTCTATGAAGTAGACATCTTGTATCCATTTTATAAGATGAGGAAACTGAGTCACAGAGAAGTTGAGTGATTTGATCAAGGTTACATAACTGGTAATTGACAAAGCTAGGATATGGATCCAGGCAATTGGGCTCCAGAGTCTATATTCTTTGCCGCTAACCCATATTACCCCATCACAATTTGTTTGATTTTTTAAAAATTCTCTTTCTGGTTTTCTTAACATTTTACTTTTGTTGATGCTTTTACTCTATATTGCTATGCATAATCTTATGTTATAATAGGAGCTATGATGGACACAAAAGAAACCATCATGAGAAAAATTCTCAAGCCAATTTGGATGACTTTTCCTTCAATTAGCAATTATGTCAACTTTCTGGCTTCTGCATTTGGATTTATTAAATTTTAATACATGAAATGCTGGTTCTCAAATTCCACTAATAAAAAATGTAAAGATTAACATGCAAAGACAATGTTTTTCAATGGCTATGTGCTTTAGATGAAATGTATTACAGAAGTGTTTAGATCTTTTTAGATAGTGATTATAATACTTTATTCATGTTACTTTGTAGTTTAAAAAGCATATATGTATCCAAAGGAAATATAATCATAAGATAATCATAAGCCATCTCATAAGATATCTGCACTTCATTGAAGCATTATTCACAGTAGCCAATATATGGAAACAACTTCAGTGTCCATCGATGGACAAATGGATAAAGAAACTGTGATACACAAACAGACGGTCCCTAACTTACGATGGTTCGACTTGTGATTTTTCAAATTTGCTGTGGTGTGAAAGAAATATGTAGTCAATGAAACTGAACTTCCAGTACTCATATAACCATTCTTTTTTTTCACTTTCAGTACAATATTCAATAAATATCTCATGTATGAGGTATTCAGCACTTTACTATAAAGTAGGATTTGTCTTAGATGATTCTGCCCAACTGTAGGCTAATGCAAGTGTTCTGGTCATGTTTAAGGTAGGCTAGGCTAAACTGTGATGTTCAGTAGGTTAGGTATATTAAATACAGTTTCCATTTACAATATTTTCAAATTACAATGTGTTTATTGGCATGTAACACCATTGTAAGTCAAGGAGGATCTGTATACAATGGAATAGTATTCATCCCTAAGAAAGAACTAGATCTTGCCATTTGCCACAATGTGAGTGAGCCTGAAAGACATTATGTTAACTGAAGTCAGCAAGGCACAGAAAGAAAAATATTGCATAATCTCACTTATATGTGGAATCTGAAAAGAAAATCCAAATATACAGAGATAGAGAACAAAGCTGTGGTTGCCAGGAATGGACAGGGGTGGGAGAATAGGAAGATGTAGGTCAGAGGATACAAAGTAGCAGATATGTAGGATAAACAAGTCTAGAGAACTGATGTACAACATGAAGACTATAGTAATACAATTGTATTGTAAATGAGTAATGTTTAGCTGCTCTTACAGCAAAAACTAAAAGAAAGGGTAACTATGTGAGATAATGGAGATGTTCATTTGCTTCACTATAGTAACCTTTTTGCTATCTATATGTATCCTATAACATCATGTTGTATACCTTAAATGTATACAATAAAACTTATTTTTTAAAAGATCAATAAAAATAAGAAAAATTAAAAATAAAAAGCATGAAAAGAGAAATAAGCCAGAATATTCAAAATTATTCTGATTTTGATATAATCCACTTGTTGATTGTGGAATGGCTCCTGTCTTTCACTCACTCACCTTATATTCCCAACTGTGATAGGCTAAACCTTTATCTTCTGGAGCGGGGATGGGTAGAAGGGGAAGAGTAAGATGGAGAAGAGAAACAGCAGCAGGAGATGAGGAGGTATAAATTACATCTCCCATTCCCGCTATTATCTATCCCTAATATCCTCAGTATCAATGGGACCAAACTTCAACAGCAGAAATCCTTCCCCTGCTGTGGTCCTAGAATTTCCAACCTACAAATGAACCCAGAGCTTCTCCCATTATTAATAATATTTAAACCAAAAGACACAACTGCCAACAGGTGGCAATAAGCCATAAACAAGAAATGGACAGATTTGAATGGAATTCCTTGGAGGCTGGGTGGGCTCACACAGCTCATTAACCTTGAAAAAATGAACTTCTTATTTTATGCACTTCATTGTGTTGTTTCCTATATATTGCCTTATGGCAGGAATGTAAAGTACTTTCCAATAACTTATTTGATATAACAACACTAAGAAGTGGGCATGGCTGGTATAATTTTCCCTTTGGACAAGAAAATTGAGGCACAGAAATGAAATCTGATATTAATTAATATAGCAAATAGTAATATTGATTGCTGACTTATAAAAGAAATTCAAAAATAATTTTAAATGGAGTTTTTAAAATTTCTGCATTATAAAAGTTCTGAGTATAGCATTATATCTTAACTCGAGTAAATGGTTTCCATGGCAGACACTGTGTTACAGCTCACATATGTTGTTCTCTTGTCATATAATGTCCAACAAACAAGGTGCTGAGGTCTGAGAACAGTTGCTAGTTATATGCCCTTTACTGTGTACCTCAAATAGCAGCAGTCTCAATCAAACTATTGGCATCATTATAACACTATTTCATCAGCTCAGAAAAGGAAGCTCATCTTAGGGTTGGTTATATGTAGCTGGTAGACACAAATCCAATTTATTGGATAGCTATTTCATATTTTTAAAATATAAGTTTTAAAGGAACAACATGCAGAAGAACTTATTCCACTTTCACATTCATTAGAATTGGATTTTCACCTTTTTTAAAACCTACTTTAAAAGAAGCATTAATAATCTTGGAAAGAAAAATTAATAACCTGGTATCCATACTATAGTTTAAAGAAGCATTAATAACCTGGGATCCATAATATAATTTAAAAATTAGGCTCATAACTCAAAGACATCAATAAATTCATGCCTGTCATGCTGTTGATTAGGTGTACAGAAAACCTTTTACAGACTTTGACCATTTTATCTCTTAAGTGTTAAAACCAATATTTAGCATTGATTAGAAAAGGAATAACAATTGTGCCTAAAATCTGTATCTGTACCATAGTGAGATACTGGGTTGCACTATTTAATTATGTAATAGATAACAAAAAAAACCCCTAGGAATTTTTTAAAAATGTTCAACTGCCTAAGAGTCCCACTAATTTGAGCAAGGTAGATGAATTTGTTTTGAAGACTGAACAAGGAATTTGTTGATGGGCTCTATATTAGAGGAGGAAATTAGTCTGATAATAGAGACTTGCACTTCAAACATTAATAGAAACAAAAATAGACAAATATAAGTTCCGATTCTGCATTATTAACTCAGATGCCTGAACCCATGAGGCTCCAGACACTGAATAATAAAAACTCCTTTGTATCAAACCTATGACTTGTTCATTTGAAGGGGAAACCTTTCCTTATAAATGGGGCACTAGATACATTTTAGATGGCAGCAGTAACTCAGCAGTAAGAAAGGAAACTTTTGCAGCCTATTAACATTCTCATTTACCATTTCAGTTCCTTGGAGGTAAAACTTAACTTTAATATCAATCTAAACTATTAATCTTAAGAATGTATATTTTATTTTATTTTATTTTATTTTATTTTATTTTATTTTATTTTATTTTATTTTATTTTTTGAGACGGAGTCTCACTCTCTTGCCTGGGGCGAGTGTCGTGGCGTCAGCCTAGCTCACAGCAACCTCAAACTCCTGGGCTCGAGCAATCCTACTGTCTCAGCCTCCTGAGTAGCTGGGACTACAGGCATGCGCCACCATGCCCGGCTTTTTTTTCTATATATATTTTTAGCTGTCCAATTAATTTCTTTCTAATTTTGGTAGAGACGGGGTCTCGCGCTTGCTCAGGCTGGTCTCGAACTCCTGAGCTCAAACAATCCACCCGCCTCGGCCTCCCAGAGTGCTAGGATTACAGGCGTGAGCCACCGCGCCCGGCCAAGAATATGTATTTTAAAAAGGAGATGTCACTCAAAATAGAGGAACGATAGACCACATTAAGCACATATTTCATCGATTCTGAGGTAACCTTTTTTTTCACATTTTAATGTTGCTGAAATCAGGATGCATCTTCTAATCAACAATGTTTTTCTCGGTGGTACAAAAAATTGTTTATCTTAAAACTAATGATCTTTAGATTCAATAAAATACGTTATCTGGTTTTTGCTCTTTGTAGTTGAAACTGAATGAATATTTGTCCACTACTTATATTGCCTCTGCCTTCTTTACCTTGCTTTTCAAAATGTATTTTAAAGAATCTCCTACTTTCCTCTAATATTTGCATAAGTATTGTGAGTCTTGTGTGTATGTACATATGACTATTTTGCAGATATATAATGCATATATACAATTCTATAGTCAGATATATTATTATGGAATATGTTGAAACTAAAGAATTTGATGTTATTTCACTAAGGGGAGGAGAAAATAGAGAAGAAAACCTCAGTATAAGGGTAAGAACCTCATAGAGTAGTGAATAGTCATGTTTTGGTGTTTAGCAATAGCTTCTTTTACAATGACTTGGAGATAGCCACTTTGACACTGGCCTTGACACAAACACGTAGGTTAAAAACATTCTAGGAGATCAATAATGTTCCAAAAACTTTTCAGTCATCTTCTACTTCTTCTCAGTTATATTTAAATGGTGTCAGTAATAATAAGGCCAATTTCCCTAAACTAAACCCTTTCTGCATATATCCTGTTTTCATAATTGTTAAGTGAGTATATAAAATTTTTGTCTTCCACTACAGCAATTATTTCTCATACATATTAATTATTACAACAAGCTGATTTCATTATTTGTGTCACTTGTATTTCAAAATTTAATTGCAAATGCTACTGGAACAGGGTCAGTCTTAGAGAATTATGCTGTATACTTCCCCTGTAATTTCTCACTTTTCCTGATACAATTCAGATAATGTTATTTAAATGGCTGATTGGGAAGACCCGTATTCTCAGCCTCTTTGCAAATAATATGAAAATAAACAAATATCCTTTTTTAAGTAGTGAAAATAGTTATATAATATTTTAGCTACTATTATTTTACTATTCATATTCTAGCTATTATTTTGATATTCACAATAATCAAATTATTTCAATTTTCACATTCAATTATTTTGACTATATATACACATGTGTTTATTTGGGTCTCCACCTTTTGTCCTTCCAAAATTAAAGGGGCTTAAAATTTAAAAACAGTCAGTTAATAACAATTTCTAAGATATGAACTTAGAAACAAAATCCTCATAGAGAATGAAGGAAAATAAATATATCAGGAAAAGAGATCAGATGATTGCCACAACTAAATATTGAGTAATAATGATAATGCAAAAGGAAGTAACATTCACATTATCAGAAAAAAGTATGTCTATCATAGAATGCTTTGATTCTGAAGTTCAATATACAGTCATCAGTCAGTTTCCTATAGACAGGTCAAAGGCTAACATCAGAAAGTTGAACGCATGTAAATAAAGCGGCTTTGGTGCATGGAAGTTGTACTTTCTTATCTGGACTAAATTAACAACGTCTATAAAATTTACATTTCTTACCACTATAATAGTTTGCAATTATTTCCTTTTTTGGAACTTCTGATGTTTTATTTTCTGAAAGAAACGTAAATCTGTTGAATATTGTAACACAGATATTCCATATACTTCTTCAAAGTAGTCTTGCAGTGTCCTTATTCACACTAGAATCACAGAAGTTTAAAATGTAAATATAATTAGTTATTCAGTAATTGCCACAGAAGTTAAACACATGTATATATGCATATGTACAGACACATGCACACCATTCATATGGCATGCTGCTTTCAACAAAATAGACAAAGCTGTAATTCACCTGTGTTGAAATCTTAGCAGTAAAAATCTGGTTGAAAGGTTAAATCTCCAAGCTCTGTCTTTCTCATTTGACAGTGGTAAGCAAAGAGTCAATTGAACCCTGCAGACAAGTACAAATCTTCTGAGTCTTTGGGGACTCTTCTTGGTCTGAAATAAAAAGCTTTTAGACACAAATGATTTCACCAAGGAATAAACCTCTGCCTGCAAAGTTCAATGCCTCATTAATTCCTGAAAGTTTAAAGGTTTTTAAAGTCCAAAAGCCATGACAAAGCTGTCATTTTCTGTTATTTTCAGGTCAAGACTGAAATGATATTACTAGTTCTGAAGAACTTTCCAATTTTAAACTATGTCTAATTCGAATTTTTATTTTCAAAAGAAATTCAAATTGCTTGATAAATTCACAGATAATATCTGCTTCTAAGATTAGTCATAGTAAGAGAGGTTTCAGGCATGACAGTTAATGCGATCTTAGCAACTCAGAATGCCTTATAATAAAGTGAAAAAAAAAATGGTTGCAAAAGTTGACTCCAAATAAGACCCAGGCCCAAACATAGCATTGAATCAGGAGAGCAAGCTTAGCTCTGGTCCAGGAATTACATATTTTTGAAATGCATGAGGACAGATAAGGTTACTTCAGTGGTGTAACAACATGAAGTTCAGTTCTAGGAGACTAGAAGTTCTCAGAGCCAGATAAGTGAATGACAGTATTAGAAAAGTGCAACCATTTGTTCATTTACAACACAACCCAAGTCACTGGCTGGAAAGTATCATCATATCTTCATGCCTTCATTGGCTGGAGTGACCCATTTTCCTAGAAGGAGGACACAGTAAGAATTAGGCCATTAGTCCTAATATCAAGTCCTTATTCAAATAGGTTGAGACTTCAGTAATCCTGTAGACCCGTAGGAAACTACAATGCAAGGGAAAGAATATAAGTTCTCAAGACTACACTGGTGTTTAAAGATATAAAAATGCTCAGATGCTAAGTCCTCATCTCTGGGAAGCAAGAGTTACTACAAGGCCTTGTAGCAAAAGCTCAAAAAAAAAAAAAAAAACAGCTTAACCAAATGTGGTTTAGTTTTTCCTGTTTCAGATGACATTAGGAAACACATAGTTCAGGTGTGGTGCATCTGTTCAAGTATGGCCTCCAAAAAAGCAACTGCTTTCCATATTCCCAATCTGCTATTCTTACATGGATTTTTTCTGCTCATGGTCACAAAATGTCTGCCTATTATAGTCATATTCCTGGCAAGGAGAGTTCCTTTTTCATTCACGGACAAAACCATCTCCAATAGTTTATTATCTAGAAATATAACACACAACCACTCTCTACTGCAGCCAAGGCTAAGAGATTATTTTTGGGGGGTACATTGGTGCCCTGAACACAATCAGAGTATATCGGTAAGAAAAAGAAGGTAAATAGATATTGGGTAGATGCCTTCAGTGTCTGCTGTGAATATCTCACATATATTTACCATATATTTTGATATTTGGATCACAAGAAATCCATGATGAAATGTAGGGAGAAAGTATTGTGGAAATACTACCTTGTGAACATTACATAAAAAGGACATTAAACCTGAGAATCACTTACCTCCTACTTCTGGAAATATAATAAGCAACAAACAGTTTTGGCATTTTAGGTTATTAAAATACAGCTATATAAATATATAAGAAGTTACAGACCCCATTCTTAATTCCTAGTATATATATAAAAGGATATCACATAATCTCTGAATCACTGTGTGTCCTACATTGTTTGATGCAAAGGCAAGACATTATACATTTTACACAGTTTTTTTTTATTTTGTATGTCAACATGTAATATAATTTGAGATCTTCTCTGTGAGATAACAGTGAATTTTTAATGCTGTATGGAAGAGATTGTAGGAATAAAAATTTATATCAGCAAATTGCATTTCACAGATAGATGAACAGACAGGCATGTCGACAGCTTTATAATAGTTTCTTTAGAGATAATTATATTCAGGTCTATAGCTCTAAATATCAAAATGCCATCACAGAATATAACATTTGCAACACCCTAATCGAAAAATCAAACTTGGCAATTTCTTTTCAACTTTCTTTAATAAAGTTCATTTGGACTGAACATTTAGCTCTTGTGTAAATTTACAACTTACTTTAGTTCCATTCTTATATTTCAAATGTGGCTATATTGTTGTCATTATATTTTCCTTAGCAATGAAATGTACTCCAATTATATGCTTAATTTTACATTTTCAAAATGTTGTCTAATTATATACTTTATTTTCTACATTATAGAATATATCAAAAAATTTTTAAGTATATATTTTTTAAGAAATTTGACTTCATATCTTTTTTGTTTTTGCCAATCAGGAACATTTCTAACCCTCTTCTCACTATAAAGCCACATGGATATAAATTATGTCAATACAGCAATTGGAGGAGAGGAAGAGCTTGAAATTTTATAAGTATGCTGAAAGCTATTGCTTCATTGCTCATGGAAGTTTGATGACTCCAATTTTGTTTACAGGAATAGCTTAAACAGGAAGAGAAGAAAGTCAAGAACTGCTATTTCATATGGGATATCCATGATGAAAAATTACTTTCAAATATGGCACTGCCTATATTGGGACCAAGAAGAAGGAAAGTAGCATGTAATAAGTTTTCAAGGCTATATAAGTGGTCTAAAATTCAAATGTTTAAAGGTATCTTAGTCTTAGGAACAAATTGAGTCTTTTTGGAACTTTGCATGATTGGAAGGGACATATAAGTCCTCTTGGCTTCCAGACAGTGGCTTGCAGGATGAAACAGGGAAAAAAACAATTAAACACAATTCTGGGTCACTTTTGCCACAAAACTGTAGGAGAAGACAAAATAAAACATTTAATCATGTGCTGATAGCATTTTTCCTCACAGATGGTATCCTTTGATTTATCTTTATTGTCCAGTTAGAAGAGATCTTGTCAATACAGTTTTGCAGAAGTGCTGATCTAGTCAGCTATAGATACCAAGGTCATGATATCCAACAAAATGAAAAGTATGGTAGGAGTAATTCTACTGACAGCAACCAAAGTGGTAAAATGAATGTGTCAGGATATAAACTGATTTACATAAGGATAACATAGCAGTAAACTTGAAGGACATAGTCCATGAGGCAAACATAAAACACTATTAGCTGAATGATGTATTTCGTGGAGGGAAATTCCATATACGTCTTAGGATATTTTTCATCTGACTGACACATTTTTTTTTGACAAAAAATTTTTACATCCAGATATTTCAAGCTAATGTAAATGTATAGTTTTATTGTGATGTTTTGAATGAAAGAGTATGTATAGAATCCTTAACCCAGTCCTTGACTATTAGTGAACAATCAATGACAGTTATAATTAATATTTTATTGAGTAGAAACTATAAGCATCTTCACACACAGGGTGTGGTCGACTCTCACCCACAAGCACCACCTACTGGCTCACAGACTAAACTAGGCATGTCATTATCTAAATGAAAATCCAAAGGTAAGAAGAAATAGCTGCTCCAGATGGGAAGGAATCAATGAAAGAACTCTGGATGTGTGAAGAATCGAACTGAAAGGACTCCCCTGAAAGGGGAACACCAGCTCTCTAGCAATAGATATCAACCAAATTCAGAGCACTGAAATGACATAAGAAGAATTTAGAACATGGATTGTAAGAAAACTCAATGTTATGCAAGAGAAAATGGATACCCAATACAAAGAAGCCACACACACATACACACACACACACACACACACACACACACACACAACAATCCAGGACTTGGAAGAAAAATTCACTAAAGAAATTGAAATATTAAAGGAAAATCAAACAGAACTTCTGGAAATGAAGAATTTATTCAAGGAATTACAAAACGCAGTGGAAAGCCTCAAGAACAGGGTAGCTCAAACAGAAGAAAGAATCTCAGAGATTGAATATAACACCTTTCAAATAAGCAAGTCAGTCATAGAGATAGAGCAGAGAAATAAGAGAAAAAAGCAAAGCCTATGAGAAATGTGAGATTATGTGAAGAGGCCTAAAATGAGAACTATAGGCATCTCTGAGGGTGAAGAAGAAAATGTACAAGAGTTGGATAAACTATTAGAGGATATATTGGAGGAAAATATAATATAATGGCCTTGCTAGAAATCTAGATATCCAGGTACAAGAAGCTCAAAGGACTTCTGGGAGATTCATTGCAAACAGGAAGACACCACAACATGTAGTCATCACAGTGGCCAAAATAAACACCAAAAAGGCCCTCCTATGAGCTATAAGGCAAAAGAAGCAGGTAATCTACAAATGAAAACCCATGAGACTAACTGCAGTCTTCTCAACTGAGACTGTACAAGCCAGAGGAGACCGGGGCCACATTCTCACTCTTCTTGAACAGAATAATGCCCAGCCTAGAATCTTGGATCATGCAAAATTAAGTTTCTTAAATGAAGGAGAAATAAGGACCTTCTCAGACAAGCAAAGACTGAGGGAATTCATCAAGACAAGACGTGTCCTCCAGGAAGTACTCAGAACAATGTTACATACAGACCAGCACAATAAACACTCACCAGTGTAAATCATCCAGAAGCTGAAGGTCAAAGGCCACATACCACAATGGCTCAAGAGAGAAAACAAAGCAACAAAGTTCAACTCATCAGGATGAACAGAAATCTTCCCCACTTATCAATTATTTCAATAAATTTGAATGGCTTGAACTGCCCAAAAAAGAGACATAGTCTGGCTGAATGCATAAATATATACAAGCCAAGTATCTGCTGTCTTCAGGAAACACATCTAACCCACAAGGATGCATTCAGACTCAAGGTAAAGGGATAGAAAACAATATTCCATGCAAATGGAAGCCAAAAGAAAGCTGGTGTAGCAGTTCTGATTTCAGATGAGTCTTCAAATCAACAAAAGAAATGAAAGACAAAGAGGGTCACTATATCATGGTGAAGGGTACAATTCAACAAGAAGACATAAAATTCTAAATACTTATGTACATAACTCAGGTACACCCAGATTCATAAAGGAAATCCTACTTGATATAAACAAAATGATAAACAGCAGTGCTGTAATAGCCAGGGAATCCAACACCCCTCTGACAGAACAGGACAAATCCTCCAAACAGAAAATTAAACAAAGAGACAGGACTTAAACATAACTCTAGGAAAAATGGGCCTGACTGACATTAGAATATTTTACCCAAAAACCACTGAATATACATTTTTCTCATCAGCTCATGGGACATTCTCTAAGACTAACCATATCCTAGGCCACAAATCATGTCTCAAAAAATTAAAAAAAAAATAGAAATTATACCATGCATCTTCTCAGACCACAGTGGAATAAAATTAGAAATCAACTCCAACAGAAACTCTCACAGCTGCACAAAGTCATGGAAACTAAACAACCATCTGCTGAAAGATTATTGCATTAAGGAGGAAATTAAGATGGAAATCAAAAGATTCTTCAAACTAAATAATAAAGGGGACACAAGTTATCAAAATCTGTGAGACACAGCTAACACAGTCCTGAGAGGAAAGTTTATATCTGTAATGCCTACATCCAAGAGACAAAAAGATCACAAATCGATGATCTAATGAATCATCTTAAAGAACTAGATATGGGTGAGGAAATGAGCCCCAAACTCAGCAGGAGAAAAGAAATAACCAAGATCAGAGCAGAACTAAATGAAATCCTCAACAAAAAAACTATACAGAAGATTAATAGAATAAAAAGTGGGTTCTTTGAAAAACTACACAAAATTGACTTGCCTCTTGCTAGATTAACAAGAAGCAGAAAAGAAAGGACTCTAATAAGCTCCATCAGGAATTAAAAAGGAGAAATTACAACTGATACTACAGAAATACAAAATATCATCTATGAATACTATAAAAACCTTGCATATAAACTTGAAACATGGAGGAAATGGAAAATTTTTAGAAATACTCAGCCTCCCTAGGCTCAATCAGGAAGAAATAGAATTCCTGAACAAACCAATATCAAGTACCAAAATTGAAGCAGCATTAAAAAGCCTTTCTAAAATGAAAAGTCTGTACCAGATGCTTTCACACCTGAATTTTACCAAACCTACAAAGAAGAACTGTTGTCTATCCTGAAGAAATTATTCCACAATATCAACAAGGAAGGAATCCTCCCCAACACCCCTTATAAAGCCAACATCACTCTGATACCAAAGCCAAGAAAGGATGCAATGAAAAAAGAAAACTACAGACCAATAACCCTTATGAATATAGATGCAAAAATTCTCTACAAAATCCTAGCAAACTGAATTCAGGTGCTTATCAAAAAAATAATCCTTCATGACCAAGGGGGTTTCATCCCAGAGATGCAGGGATGGTTCAACATATGCAAATCCATAAATGTAATTCACCACATAAATAGAAGTAAAAACAAACACCATATGATCCTCTCAGTACATGCAAAAAAAGCATTTGACAAAATTCATCACTTCTTTATGATAAGAATGCTTAAAAAATAGGCATAGATGGAACTTACCTAAAAATATTAAAGCCATATGTGACAAACCCACAGCCACCATCATACTGAACATCTACAGGAACAACTATGAAACATTGAGGGAGGAAATAGCAGAGGAGGTAAACAGGTGGAAAAATCATACCATACTCATGAGTCTGAAGAATCAAAATTGTTAAAATGTCTATACTACCCAAAGTGATCTACAGATTCAATATGATCCCTATTAAAATATGGACATCAGTTTTTCAGATTTAGAAAAAATAATTCTACACTATGTATGGAACCAGAGAAGACCCCGTATAGCCTAAACAACCTTAAGGAAAAAGAACAAATTGGGAAGCATCAATTTACCAGACTTCAAGCTATACTGCAAGGCTATAGTAGCTAAAACAGCATGGTACTGGCACAAGAACAGAGACACAGACCAATAGAACAGAACTGAGAAGCCAGATATAAAACCATCCTCATATAATCATCTAATTTTTGACAAAGAAGACAAAAACATACAGTGGGGAAAATAATCCTTATTCAATAAATGGTGCTGGGAAAACTGGATAGTCACATGTAGAAGACTGAAACAGGATCCACACCTCTCACCTCTCACAAAAATCAATTCATGATGGATAACAGACTTAAACCAAAGGCATGAAACTGTAACAATTCTAGAAGAAAATGTTTGAAAAACTGCTATAGATATTGGCCCAGGAAAAGAATTTATGAAGAAGACCCCAAAGGCAATCAAAGCAACAACAAAAATAAAGAGATGGGTTCTGATCAAATTAAAAAGCTTCTGCACAGCCAAGAAAACTATCACAAGAGCAAACACACAACCTATAGAATGGGAGAAAATGTTTGCATGCTGCACATCCGATAAAGAGCTGATAACTAGAATCTACACAGAACTCAGGAAAATTAACAAGAAAAAATCAAACAACCCCATTAAAAAGTGGGCAAAGGACATGGACATAAACTTTTCAAAAGAAGACTGACTAATGGTCAAAAAACAGGAAAAAATGCTCAACATCTCTAATCATCAGGGAGACGCAAATCAAAACCACAATGATATATCACTTAACTCCAGTGAGAATGACTTTTATCAAAAAGTCCCAAAACAATAAATCTTGGAGTGGATGCAGAGAGGTAGGAACACTCATACACTGCTTGTGGGACTGCAAACTAATACAACCTCTGTGGAAAGTAATATAGAGATACCTCAAAGAGCTACAAGTAGAACTACCATTTGATCCAGTAATCCTATTACTGGGCATCTTCCCTAAGGGGGGGGGGGAAACATTCTATAAAAAAAGACATCTGCACCAGAATGTTTATTGCAGCACAATTCCCAATTGCAAAGATGTGGAAACAACCCAAGTGTCCATCAATACATGAGTGGATTAGTAAAATGTGGTATATGTATACCATGTAGTTCTACTCAGCCACAAAAAACAATGGTGATCCAGCACCTCTTGTATTATCCTGGATAGAGCTGGAACCCATTCTACTATGTGAAGTATCACAAGAATGGAAAAACAAGCACCACATATACTCAGCATCAAATTGGTATTAACTGATCAAGACTTAAGTGCACATATAGTAGTAACATTCATCGGGTGTCACGCAGTGGGTGGGGAGAAGGGATTGGGTATATTCACACCGTATGTGTGCAGTGCGCACTGTCTGGTGGATGGACACCCTTAAATCTCTGACTCGGGTGGGGCAAAGGCAATATATGTAACCTAAACATTTGTACCCACATAATATGCTGAAATAATAAAAAAGAAACTATTGCCATCTTTAAAAGGTTTCTCATACTACTGCTTTTGATTGCTTACACTGGTTTCTCTTTTTTCTTTTTGTTTCTTTTCAATCAACTTTATTGAATGTACTTAATGTATGATACAATGTACATATTTTAAGTGAACAGTTCAATGAGCTTAAAAATGTATACACCATAACTACCACTCCAATCAAGATACAAAACATTTTTACCGCCAGTCTATTTTCATTCATTTTCCTAACACGCAAACCACTGATTTTATTTCTACTGCCATTTTGAAGTTGTAGAATTTCAAATGCATACTTTTTTATGTCTGACTTATTTTTCTACATGTAATGTCTAGAGATACACTCATTCATTTGTAGTGTTGTGTGTATCAGTAGTCTGTTCATTTTTGCTGCTGTGGAGTATTCCATTGCGTAAGTATTCCAGAGTTTGCTTACCCAGTCACATGTTGATGAGCATTTGGGTCATTTCTTCTGTGAGAAGTGAATAAAATTTATATAAACATTGATAAATCTTTTTGTGAACATATATTTTCCACTTCTCTTGGATAAATATGCAAGAGTGGAAATGCTGTGTTGCAGGGTGGATACATGTTTAACTTTATGAAAAATTGCAATTTTCCGAAGTGGTTAGACTATTTAATTCCCATTAGTAATGTATGAGAGTTCCGTTTGCTCTATATGCTTGCCAGAACTTGGTACTGTAAGTTTTTCATGTGTACAAAGTGGCTTCGCATTATTGTTTTAATTTGATTTTGTTGATGACCAGTGTTGAATATCTTATAATATGCTTGTTGGCTATTCACATATCTACTTTTTTGGTGAACTTTCTTCTTGAGCCTTTTGTTCATTTTTATTAAATTGCTTTCTTTATATAATTGTTATGTGTACTTCAATATGAGTCTATTGTCAGATAAATGTTTTAGACATACTTCATTTCATTTTGTGGCTTGACCTCTTATTTTCTTAATAGTGTATTTTAAAGAGCACAAGTTTTTAATTTTAATGGAGTCCAACTTATTTTTTTCTTTTATGATTAGTGCTTTTTGTGTCCTATTTAAGAAATCCTTTCTTACTTAAAGTTTATTATTTCTCAATCCTTTTTCTTTTTATACCACAATTTTGACTTCTATTGACTTGTATTTATGTTTGTTGATCTTCCTGCTTTTGTGTCAAATATACCTGGACTTTAAGCACCAGCTGTCTGTGACACCTTTTTTTGTCAGCTCAGTCCTCAATTTTCTATGCTGACAAGGGATTGATAGTTTTGATTATATCATAAGTTTAATTGTATCAAAATTTGATTACAATAGCTTCCAAAACATTTTTAAGTGAATTTAGACTCTCCCTTCAAGAGGACCCAGGAGTCAAACATTGTGATATCACTAGATCTCAAAACTGCATGACCTTGAGCTGGTTAGACCTTGAACCTGTGAGACTTGGGAGACCGAGATGCTGAGATTCTGAGACCATATGTTTTATAGGCTGTGAGATTTCCATACCACAAGCTCTGATATTTCAAGACCACGAAGCTGCAAGACTGTGAGGTCTTAATACTATGATACTGCAAGACAACAGCCTATGTAATTCAGGGGCCAGGACTGTAAGACTCAGAAACAGTGAGAAGATAGAACAGGAGAATTTAAGATGTCCAGTTATCAAAATTGTGGTACTGTGAAGCCAGAGAACTCTTTTGGCTTTCCAACTTTGTCCCTAGCCTCTGATTACTCTGCAAAAAATTGTAAACTAATTATTTTTCAGAGAGCATAATCTTTGAGTTTGAGCCTCCTCTAGATTAAAACCTGACACAGTAGCTCACAGGTTTGTCACCAGGTTGCCTGTTTCCTCCTCATTCAAACCAAGATTTTTGTTCTATAGAAGGCTAGTTCTCTGACTGTCCCCCTCCACATCTCACCCCCAACTTCACCAGTGGGTCTCAAGTGTGAAAATTTCCTCTATATGTTTCCTTGTCACTACAGAAAAGCTTATCCCTCTGAGTTTAGTGTCTTAGGTATCTTTGTGCCTAGATCTCTTTAAAGAAAATATGTATGTGTATATGAATGTCTATACATTTATTTATCTATCTTTCTGTATGTATGTATAGATTTGTTTATCCAGTAATTTCTTATTGTTTCAGTAGCAGTAAATGGTATTTCATATCCTCTATACCCTAACTGGATCTGGAAATCTAGGTTTCTCAACTCTTTAGGTATTAGAAGTGTATTTACCTGTTTGGAAAATTTGTTAATTTCTTCCCAATCTTTCACAGGGAGTCCCCCATCGTAGTAGTTGAGGAAGATATCATCAGAGAATTGGTTATTTCAAGTGTAAAAACTTTAGCATTGTAGTTCTGTTAATGGAATCAGTCTTTAATTTAATATTGAACCTAGTGTTTTCCCTACTTCATTGCTTCTGTCATTTCAACTGATTATTAGAAAAAGAGAAGAATTTAAAACTTATGCTTAGAATGTCATCTGAACTTCCCAGTCATAACCTAATTGGTCCCTAGTTCACTCAGAATCATTTTGTATTTCTTATTTTCAACTGGATGTTGAAAATGGAAGTATCTAAAATAGGTTCTGTTGTATTACATTTTAACATTATGTATAACATGTGTTGTGAATGGGTTACACCTTAAAAGCTATGAGTAAGAAATGAGCACTGTGTCGTTGAGAAAAGAGAAGAATTTAATTACTGAATGTGGACAGAGCTGTTAGAGTAATTACTGACAGGGAGTGATTCAGAAAAGAAATAGGAGAAAAAGGAAGGTCATTCCTGAGCTTTCTTGTAAAGGAGGTTTCATTTCACAACATAGAATATTTTTATTACATATCTTTTTGACATGACAAAATATTAGAGGGCAATGTCCTCATGAGGCTATGCTAAACAATTCCACCCTCCTCTGCTCATCATTGTCAATGTTCACAATAGTGACACCTAAGAAGAAAAATTACAGGTTTATAATTTGAGTTTCCCCTAAGTATTAGTCCCAGAAGTAATATGGCATACATAATGCCCTAGGCTTTGTTTCAGTGTTTCAATTTATGTATAACCTTCTTAGATTCTAACTCAGTAAAACTTCTGGAAAAAAATCCAATTTTAAGGTTACCACCAAGGGCATATTTTCAATATTCAATATAGAGGGGCTATAAACAAAGTCTAACATATTCATTAAATTTCTTAACACTTGAGATTTATGTTCCTAAAATTAAAGCATATGATAGACATTTTGACTTTTAATTTGGCTGTAGAGTAGGCTAATGCACGTTGAAATCTCCCCACTGCTTCATGTTTGAGGAAATATAAAAACATATACAAATGAATCAACCTTCTGGAAATAGATTCGGTTTTTCCAACGATTTGGGATTTTCAACTTTCTACAGTTTGACTTTTTGACACATAATGAGCATGAAGTTATTTTTTCTAAGAAAAACTCCTTGAATTCTTGAATTCTTAATTTTCATAGTTGTAGGTATTTACTGTGGAGCACATTGCTACAAGCATCTATCCAAGCACACTGTCATCCTTTTTTTGTATGTGTTTGTTTTATTTATATTGATATCATTTTATAATTATATCTTATCCTTGACGGATGAATGTAAGGGCAAAAATATCTCATAAATTCTCAGAAAAAGTAAAATGAACTTGAGAAAAATGGAAAATATTTCCTCCTTGCATAGATGATAAAATTTCACTGACAAATATTTGGCAAGTCAGATTTTATTCTGAAACATTTTGACATACTGTCTAACAACTGGGGTGAATGATGCTTCAGTTGGATGTAGTATAATCTAGAGGAATAGCTTCTTTAATTCTTAAAATGAATGGATTAGGAAGAAAATCCAAGACCAAAACTATGTACTGGGACTGGTCAAGATGAAGTAACAAAGACTGGACATAGTCTCCCATTGAATCAACCAAAAGAAGAAAAAAATAGACAAAATATAAGTAATGTTTTTTAAAACACTGAACATCAGAAAATGGAGGACAATGATCTTGAAAAATGGAAAACAAATGAGTTGAGCCCTCCTATTGCCCAGACAGCTACCTTGAGTTTCCAATTGATGGCACAGAAAAGGGAGTCCATCAGGAGTCAGGCAGACATTCTTAGCTGAGGAGATGGAATCAGGATCCCAGAGACCAAGTTCATACACATCCTAAGGCAGAGTAACAGAAAGGAGAGAGTTGCACAGAAACAGAACTCTGAAGATCTAGAGAAGTTCCCTCTTTGGTATACAGTAGACTGAAGACTAGCTCACGCATGTGAAGAAACCACCCAAGACTGGGAAAAGAATCATGTGAATGGATTAGAAATAACAGAGCCTGGTGCTCACAAAGGGCTGAGCATAAATATTGTATTCCTACCAGCTACAAAGAAAAGAATCAAACTGTTTTCAAAGAAGTTAACTGCATCCCAAAATAAAGCTCAAGAATATTTATTATAATACAGACATATCCAGCACCTAACAAGGTAAAATTCACAATGTCTGGCATCCAACATAAGATTACCAGCCATGCAAAGAAGTAGGAAAATACAATTCATAATAAGGAAAAAAATCAATAAAAAATGATTCTAAACATAGATGTTAGAATTAGCAGATAAGGACTTTAAAATAGTCATGAAACTGTATTTCATATGTTATGAAAGTTAGGTAAAGACATGGAAATATTAAAAGACCTAAGTAGAACTTCTCCAAATCAAAATTACTACCTCTGAGAAATAAAACCCCACATATCCTTTGATAGCAATGGCAGATTAGACATTACAGAAGAAACGCATAATGAGCATGAATACAAGGCAATAGAAACTATCAAAAATAAAACATAGCAAGGAAAAATAATACTTAAAAATTTAAAAGAGTATTAGTGAGTTGAGTAATAATCCCAAGCAGCCTAAGTGTAATTAGAGTCCAGAAAGGAAAAGAAAGAGAGGTGGACAGAAAAAAATTTTTTTTTAAATGGCAAAAAAAATTCTGAATTAGATGAAAACTATAAACTATAGATCCAAGAAACTCAATGAATCCCACATTCAAGAAAAATGAAGATAACTCCACTAAGGGACTTTATAATTAAGTTGCACAAAAGCACTAAAAGTAAGACAATGTTAACAATAAAATAAAATTATGTATATAAAGGACCCAAGATAAGTATGGCAGCTTTTTCATCCTAAACATGCAAACACAAAGACAGTAGAACAACTTCTTGAAAAAAAAAATTACCAATCTAGAGCTATATGACCAATGAAAGTATCTTTCAAAAAGAAAAGTGAAATAAAAGCTCTTGCAGACTCATGACAGCTCATCAATAGCATATCCACACTATAAGAAACTTTAAAGTAAAAATACATACAACTTCAAGGAAAAATAAAGAAATCCAAAATTAGAGCTGGATATTTGAATACCCCTCTCTCAATAAGTGAAAGAACAAGTAGACATGTGGTATAGATGTGAGCAACACTGTCAACTAGCTAGACCTAATTTATATTTTTAGAACACTCTACCAAACAACAAGAACATATATTATTTCAAGTACACATAGAATGTTTCCCAAGATAAACTTATACTGGGCCAAAAATATGAAGTATCAGAAAATGTAAAAAGATTGAATTCACACAAAGTACATTTTCTGAGCATAATAAAATTAATTAGAAATTAATAATAGAAAGATCACTAGAAAATCTTAAGTATATGAAGCTAAATAACATATTACTGATGAAACCCAATGGGTCAAAGAAGAAATCAAAAGGAAAGTAGTATTTTAAACTAAATAAAAACACAACATGTTAAAAGTGTGAGTTAGAGCTAATACAGTACTTGGAAATTTTTGTTACCCAATCCCATATTATGAAAGAAGGAAGATCTTAAATCAATGTCAGCTTCCACCTTAAGAAGCTAGAGAAAGAACAGAAATCCAAAGTAAGCAAACAAAAGGAAATAATAAAAGTCACAATGGAAATCAATGGAATAGAAACAGAAAATCAATAGAGAAAAATATAATAAATGAACCTTATGCTGATTCTTTGAGAATATCAATAAAATTGATAAACCTTTAACCAGAACAAGAGAGAAAATGAGTGCAAATTGGCAACGTGAAGAATATCAGTAATCACTACAGATCCCAAAGATAGTAGGATCATTAACAACTTTATACATATAAATTTGACAACTTAGATGAAATGGACAAATTCCCTGGTAGACATAAGTTATAAAGCTAACTAAGGAAAAAATTAGGTAACTGGATAACCCTATATCTATATCTATTAAAGAAACTGAATTGGCAGTTAAACCTTCCCTCAAAGGAAATGCCATGCCAAGATTGCTACACTGGTAAATTCTAACAGACATTTGAAGAGAAAATAATATCCATTCTACACATCCTCTTCCAAAAAAGTAAAGAAAATGGAATATTCTCAACTCATATCATGAGGCCAGTATTACCCTGATACCAAAACTCAGGGGGAAAAAACAATTATAGATTGATATGTCTCATGAACATGGATGTAAACAGTTAAACAAAATTTTAACAGATTAAAATCAAAGCCATATTGAAAGGATAATACATCATGTCCAAGAAGCATTTATCACAAGAATGCATGATTAGTTTAACATTCAAAAAGCAATCAATGTAATAAAATATATTAACCAACTAAAAAAGAAAAGCATACGTTATCTCAATAGATGCAGAAATAATATTTGACAAAATCCAACATCCATTCCTGATTTTAAAAAAAAACTTCTTAGCAAACTAGGAATAGAAAGGAGTTTCCTAAACTTTATGAAGGACAAATGTGAAATGACTACAGCTAGCATTATATTTAATGGTGAATGACTGAATAAACTGAATAGTTTCCCTTTAAGATAAGGATTGAGACAAGGATGTCTACTCTTACCATTGCTAGTCAACATTGTTTTGAGCTTCTAGTGAGTATAGTAAGTGAAGATAAAAAAATAGAAAGGGTTGGTTAAAAAGGAAGAAGTTTAAGACTATTGCTGTTTATAGACAACATAATTATCTAAATAGAAAATCCAATGGAATCTACAAAAACCCACTAGAACTGATAGTATTTTAGCATATCATAAGATACAAGATTAATGTATAAAATAAAATATTTTTATATACTAGCAATGACCAATCAGGAATTCAAATTAAATAAACAATGCTAATTTAAATAGCATCAAAACATGAAGTATCTGGAGATAAAATCTGACAAAGATGTGCTATACATGTATGCTGAAAATAAGAAAACATTTTTGAGAGCAATTAAAACCTAAATAATTAAAGAAATACACAGGTTCATGAGTCAAAAGATCTAATATTATTAAAATGCCAATTCTTTCCAAATTAACTTATAGATCAAATTCCATCCCAGTCATAATCCCAGAAGGCCATTTTGTAGAGATTAACTAAGCTAATTCTAAAATGTATATGGAAATGCAAAGAATACAAAAAAGGTAAAACAACTTTGGGAAATAAAAGCAAAGTTAGAGAACTAACACTACTGATTTCAAGTTTCAGTACAAAGTTATAGTAATGAAAATATTATTAGTGTAATGATAAGCAAATTGGTAAATGGGATAGAATAGAGTCCAGAAATAGAACCACAAATGTTTAATCTATGGACACGTAATTTCCATAAATGTAACAAAGGTAATTCATGCAGAAAGGATAGTATTTTTTATAAATTTTGCTGAAATGATTTGGTATCCATAATAAAAAATGAATTTTTATCTATACTTTATAACATACAAAATTTAACTCAAAATATATTGTGAACCCGAAGGAAAAGCCTAACTCATTAAAACTTTTGGAAGAAAATAGAGAATAAAATCTTTGTGACTTTGGTTTAGGCAAATATTTCTTAGATATGCCACTGAAAACTAAATCTGTAAAATACAATATTGATAAATTGAACCTAATCTAATTTTCAGACTTCTTTTCTTTGGAAGATGCCATTAGAATAATGAAAAGAAAAACTATAGACTGAAAAAATTTGCAAAGCATAAAGGACCGAATTGTGCTTGCCCCAAATTTTCACATGTTGAAGCTCTAACCCCAATGTGACTATAGTTGGAGAGACAACCTCTAAAGAGTTAATAAAAGTTAAATGAGGTCCTAAAGGAGGGAGGGAGGCTGTTTCAATAGGACTGGTGTCCTCATAAGAAGAGGAAGAGACAGCAGAGAAAAAGCCATGTGAGGACACAATGAGTGACTTAACCAGAAACCAACCCTGATGACACTTTGATCTTGGACTTCTAGCCTCTGGAACAGTAAAGAAATAAATTTATATTGTTTAAGCCACTCAGTCTGTGGCATTCTGTTATGGAAGTCCAAGCAGGCTAATACACATACTAAAAGCAAACAAAACCAGCCCCCTTTCCAATTCTCCTTTATTTTCCATAATTCAATTTAATTTCTATGGCTTTACTCTTGCTCTGCTACCCTACTGGTGGGGAAAACACTTGGTCTTGCCAATTAAAACTTTCTCAGCTTTCTGGTTTAAAACGGACTGTTTGGATAATTATTCTCTCTCCTCTGGCTTCCCAGGATGGTGCCTAGAACAGAGGAACACTTACTTCTTCTTGAGTTGTTGGCACATACAGGTCTTTCTGGTCTTTTCCTGGGTAGGGGTTTGTGCTGTATCCACTGCTGAAGTGTCTGCAGGGGGCTGACATGTTTGCATGTCATATTTAAGGCCTGGTAATTTTCCCCATAGTGGACTTGGGCCTGACATTAGCTGTCCCTGGGGTTGCTGTTCATTTGGGGCTGCTGTGACTCCTGTTCCCTCCCTAGGCTCCTGGGAACTTCAAATCCCCCAAAGACCATGAGAATGGGGTGGGAGCAGGTTGGAGATTAGGGGCTGGGAGAGCGCTCTCTGGGGCCCTTCCATGTGGCACATTCCTCAGTCATTTCTACTCCAACATCTGGACACCATGTTGACCTTGCTGCCGCGTAGACTCAGGTCATCTCTACAGGCATGAGTTCTGGGAGGCAAGGAGTAAACATCCTGCTTTGTAATCCCCTGACTTTCTGAGAAGTGACACCCTGCTTTGTGAGTACCTGTCTTTCAACAAAGAGGAGGAGACACCAGACATGCACATGCCCAGAGAAAAGGCCATATGAAGGTATAGTGAGAAGGCAGCCAACTGTAAACCAAGAAGAGAGGCCTCAGGAGAAACCAACTCTGCCAGTACCTTGATCTTTGACTTCCAGACTCCAGAACTGCTGAGAGAAAATAAATTCCTGCTGTTTAAGCCACCCAGTCTGTGGTATTCTTTTACGATAGCCCTAGCAGACTAATATATCTAGTATCTGGAATATGTAAAGAACTCTTAAAGCTCAATGATAAAAAGGAAAAAAAAAATCTTTAAAATAGGCCAAAGATTCGAATAGACAATACAACAAAGAAGACATAGGATGGCAAATATGTTTATGAAAAAAGACTCAATCTCATTAGTCATTAGGGAAATGCAAATTAGAACCATAGTGAGATACTACTATAAATCCATTAGAATGGCTAAAAATTAAAAAGACTCACTATTCCAAGTTTTGGTGAGGATGTGGAGAAAATGGCACTCTCAGACACCACTGGTGGGAATATAGAATGGCACAATCACTTTGGGAAACAGTTTGGCCACCTCTTGAAAAATTAAACCTACCGCTAACATATGCTCCTGGCATTCTACTGCTATATATTTACCCAGGAGAAATAACAACCTATGTTCATACAAACACTTGATGTAATTTTCATAGCAGCATTTTTGGCATAGCCTTGCAATAGACTAAATGTGTGTGTCCTTCCAAAATTCATGTGTTGAAATTCTAATCCCAATGTAATAGTATGTGGAGGTGGGGCCTTTAAAAGGTAATTAGATCTTGAAGGTGGAGCCCTTACGAATGGGATTAATGTCCTTAGAAGAGTGCAGACAGCGAGCTAGCTCTCTTTCTGCCATGTTGAGGATACCACAGGAAGTTACCAGTCTGCAACGTGGAAGAGGGCCCTGACCAGAACCCAATCATGTCGACACCGCGTCTTGAACTTCCAGCCTTCAGAACAGTGAAAAATAAATTTCTGCTATTATAAACCACCCAGTCTATGGTACTTTGTTATAGCAGCCTGAACTAAGACAAGCCCCAGACTGGTAACCACTCAAATGCTCATCAACAAGTGAATGAATAAGCAGATCATGGTATAACCATCCAAGGGAATACTACTCTGGCTGTAAAAAAGAAATGGATTGTTAATAACAATAATATGGGTGAATGCTAAAAATTATTCTGAGTGAAAGAAGCCGGACAAAAGAAAAGAGTTTATACTATATGATTCTATTCATGTAAAACTCTAGGGAATGTGAACTAATCCCGAATGACAAAAAGCAGATAAATGGTTACTTGGGGGTATCTGTAGGGGGCACACTAGGACTGGCATTTGGGAAGGAGGACAAAGAGGTATAAGGAAGCTTTTGGAATGATAGATATGTTCATTATTCTGCATATAGCGATGTTTCAGAGGTATATACACATTTCCAAACATATCAAATTTTTACTTAATCTGCAGTTTCCTGTAGAGATTGTATCTCAATAAAGCAGTTTAAAGTTAAACAAATAAATTAAAAATGTATTGTTGCTTATTTTGAATGAAAATTATTTTCAGCTGTTTAACTTCAACAAAAAACCTAGCATGGTGGCTTCCTGGCAAGCAAGAGATGTTTAAGGGCATCTTCTACATATTAATTATACTGGTGTTTCAGATTGGTCATCCCTATTATATGAAAATGAATAGTGATATATTATAACACGAATAGTAACATGAATAATGATATTTTATAATCTTCATGGGTGACTCAACATAACAATTGTTTCTTTCCAAGTAGTCTGTTCTATCAGGAGATTTTACCTTCAGTTCCTAAATTAATCAGTAATTTCACAGGAACGTTTTCCACACCTAAATCACTTAATTTAAAAAAAAAGGCAACCATTTTAATGGTTACATCACTGGATGGGAATGTGTCAGCACCACATCTGAGTACCTCTGACTAATTCTGTTAATCTAATATGGCCTTGACTACTTTAATAATCTCTTTGTCTCTACTCTTTGAATTCACCTTTATACCTCCCATTATCTTTTCAACCTGTTCTAGGCTTTCTGACTCATCCCTCAACTGAAATGGCTTTATCAAGTTTAACAGTGAGCTCCATCCTGCTGAAACTAATGGTAAATTATCTGTCCCCATTTTAGACTTCTCAGCTGCTTTTGACATGGTTTACCACTTGCTCATTCTTGAAATATTTTTTCCCTAGGTGACATCGCATTCTCCTGGCTTTTCTTTCTCTCCCCCTTGGCAAAAAATTCTGTCTCCTTTCCTGACTTCTCCTCTGCATCTGACATCTAAATGTTGGAGTATCCCGTGAGCCAATCCTCTTGTCTTCTCTATCTCTTCTCTTGCATAAGTTGCTCTTATTTCATCCTATTTCTTCCACAGCTTCTCTATGCTGATGACTGTCAAATCTGTACCTTGTTATTGAGTCCAGTATTTTCTTCCTTCTCTAGGTAACTGCATGGGGGAACTCAAAGTGGTTTCAGCCATTTCCAAAGTCCCCATGAAGAGGTTTAGCAGATAAGAGAAGGGCTGCACTATTTAGTTTATATGCTAAGCATTTTTCACATTCATTATCTTGTCAGACATCTCTTTAAAATTCTGATATATAGGTATTATAACCATTATCCTCATTTTACAGATTAATAAGCTAAGAAGCAAAGATTAAGACTCATAGAGAGTTACACAGTTAATCAGCAGACTAGATTTAAAGCAAAGCCTATTTTTATACCTCTAGACTGTGAGCAGTGTGCAAGCAGGGACTATCCAACTCTTCATCTTTATCCTTAGTTACAGGAAACAAGAGTTATATAATTGTTGCTTGAATAATTGGATCTATTTGTTTTAATTTTTGCTGTTGAGATTCTTTCTAAAGTGTAGGGTCAACCCATTTTACTTATTTAAAAATCATGTCCTCTGGTAATCAAGGGTATTAGAATGCATTATAATCAGCATTTAGATCATTAATTTTTAATGGAAATTTATAAAGCATAAGCTTTCAATGAATAATAACTAAATCTAGAACACTTTCCCAAAGGAATTTAAACCCAGAACATTTTCCAAGAGAAATTAAAATGAAATTAAATCATAATATTTACTTATTTCCTTGTCATTTGTTGCATCTTACCTCCCTCTAATATATATATATATATATATATAAAATACATATAATATATATATATGCACACTCTGGTTCATGTATTGTTTATTTCACTGCAATAAGGCACTTTGTATATCAGCACTTATCAGTTTCATATATCATAATATACTATAGAATTAGGGGACTATAAAAAGAAGGTGACAACTTGTGGGTCAAATCTGGAGGAAACATAAGACTGTAATAAGGTTCTCATTTAACTATTTCAAAACAATTACTATAAAATTAATTTTAAATCTTTAAATCATAAATGATAATAGCAACAAAAATAAATCTCAGTGGGGTTAATGAGTACAAATATTGTTTTTAATTCTAAATATGAAAAAAGGGATAGTATTTTTCCACTTTTGGAAATGAGTTACAAAAAGCCATATTGGGGGAAATGTATGGTAGCGTAGTTTTTGGATTTTCACAAATCCGAAATAAAAACAGACACCAAAACTGGATAGTAAATCTAAAAACCCTTGAATTGCAGAGATAACATAGCAAAATGACAAGGCAACTCACAAACTCCAAAATACAAGGAGATGAGGGAGAAAATACCACCAGCCAGAGACCTACCTGCATGTTGTCAACATGAGTGGGAACAAAGGGAAGCAACAGAGTGCCTAATGGATCAGAGAACAGGAGAATCCCAAGGAGCAAACTTCGTGGAGGGCCAATTTGAGCACAGTGACTAATTCATAAGTACTTTGGCCCACTCTAGTGGGGCATAATTGCAAGAGGCCTGTGGTAGAAGGTCTGATGGGCTGGTGCCTCAAAATAAATAGAGCATCAAATGGAAAGTTTTAAAAATCAAAAGAAATGGAGAAAGCCATAATAACTATTTGAAAGAAAGTAACAAATATTGACAGCAAAGAAAATTTTCATAAGAATATTAGGATTCTCTGAAAAAGTAAACCAAGGAAACAGTGGGAAATAATAGGGAAACAATGACCAACCCAATACTAATGACCATACCCTAATGCCAGACATCTTGAAACACCATTCCTATTAACAGGGCTTCTTTGGTTGATTCCAAATCTGGGGCAGAAAATGTACAAGATGGGCTTGGAACATCCTGATAGCTATGAACGATTGCTACCAGGGGCATGTCCAAAAGAATCGAGAGCCAATTCGAAGAGCTTCAAGTGACCAAGGAGGGGACAATTTGAACTATATTAGTGATAAAAATGACAATGGATAGAAATCCATCCAATATATTATGATGTCTATTATCACAAAGTCAAAGGATAACAAGTGTTGATGAGGACGTAGAGAAAAGAACTCATATATTACTTGTGGGAATGTAAATTGGTACAGCCATTATAAACAACAGTATGGAGGTTCCTAAAAATATTAAAAATAGAAATATCTTATGATCTAGTGATCCCACTTCTGTGTGTTTCCAAAGGAAATAAAATCATTATCTCAAAGATATTTCTGCACTCTCATTTTCAATTCAGCATTATTAATAATAGCCAAGATATGAAAATGATCTAAATGTCCATTTATGGATAAATGGATAAAGAAAATGTGGTATATATACACAATGTAGTATTATTCAGCCTTAAAAAAGGAAATCTGCCATTTGCCACAACATGGATGAACCTGGAGGACATTATGCTAAATGAAGTAATCCAGACACAGAAAGAAAAGTACTACATAATCTCACTTATGTGTGGAACTTAAAAAAGATGAATTCATAGAAATGGAGAGTAGAAGGTAATTTCCAGGGATGTGGGGTGGGAGGAAATGGGGTGACGGTCAAACTGTACAAACTTGCAGTTATATGATAAATATGTTCTGGACACCTAAGTATAGCATGGTGACTTTAATTAAGAATAATGTGTTATAAGCCAGGTGTGCTGGCTCACACCTGTAATCCCAGCACTTTGGGTGGCTGAGAGGTGAGAATTGCTTTAAAATATTATATGCTCAAAATTTGCTACACATACACAAGGTCAATATTTGAGGTGATGAACATGTTAATGAACTTCATTTTGGTAATTATCAACAAATTTGAATCAATAATCCTATCGGGTGGCATTCTTCTCCAAACTTAAAATGATGGGCCATCTATGAGTTACAAAAGTGTTCATAAAAAAGAATCATACCAAAAGAGAAATAAAACGCATTTAAAATTGGAGACAGAATGTCTTCCTACGCAATTAGAATCAGATTATGAGCACACATAATTCATTCTCTTGACCAAAATGTGAGACAGCATAAAAATAACTTCATTCATTCTGTCATCCATCCATTTATTAAACAAAAGCAAATGAACTAATAATAACTAATTACACACACACACACACACACACACACACACACACACACACACTGGAATCATATTATACTTGTGGTATCCCAGAGATTGTGAGGATGCAGACAAAAGTGGCAATTTCCTTGGTCTCAGGATTAATATAATCTTTTGGGTGTTTCCAGAGCATTATGTCAAATACATAATTCAAAAAGCCTTCCTAGAGAGGCCCAGGGCTACATGGATTTCTTTAAACTCATTTGTACAGCAAAAACAAACAAAGGTTGTATTAGATTTGCTGACTCTTGTAAAGGTTCACCTAAAGTCCTGTTGTATAAACATATTTACATGTTCCTTTTATACTCTGTGAAAAAAAGTTTGCAATTTCTGATTTTCTCTTAGAGATCTAGTATATAGAAAATGTTTTCAATGCGATTTTGAGAATTCAGTGGGATCCAGTCCTATTCTTCATTGTAATTCTCAAATGAAAGTAAAGGTTTAACACTTATTAGGAATGAGGCCATATTCAATTTTCTAACATTATTGAGCAAGCAGGGTTCTACCAGACCCATTAATTGCTTCCTTCTTTTGATTAATCAGATCAACCTGGGAAGAGTACTACAGGAAGGACTGCTGTCTTTTTCACACTTTATTGTATGAAACAGTTTATGTAAGCTAGGCCTTTAAGGTGGGAGTCCATGAAAATTATATTTTTAAAAAATCTCAATGAAACAAAAAAGTTTAAAGAAAAATTAAAAGCTCCATCTAATACCACCATCCAAAAGTGACTATCTTAAATATTTTATAAACACCATTGAAGACATTTTATATAAAAATATATATTTAGATATATGATCTTACATATATTCATCTATATTATCTATAAATATATATTTGATACTTGTTCATATATACATATAAAAGGATAAAGTAAAACTAACCTCTTTTTAAAAATGGAATCAACTTTAAATGCAATTTTTAAATAAAATTTTTTAAAGTAACTTTTAATGAATTTAATAGAAAAAAACAAAACTAAAACTGAAGTACCTGCTTAACTTCCAGTACACATTCCTTTACCACAAGAGAATAATTTTTAGAGATAACTCTACAGTTAAAAATAAAAGGATTCTGAAAATTAAAACATTAGATTGTTAAAATTACAATGTTTCAGATGTAGATAGTGTCTATGCAAAAGTTGGGAAAATCAACGCTTTCCATTTCCTTTGATCTACATTGTTGTAAGATGAATTTTATAGCATAATTTTTTATCATAATCCCCACCTTATTAGTTTTATTTGAATGAATTCCATTTCTATCAGGTATACCTTTTATCACATCCAACGTATCAGAAGAGCTTTGACTTACCTTTTTTAGTTGACAAGTGGCAATATACATTCATGCATTGGTGTATTATTAATTTAGTTTATTCATTCAAACACTGGTTGACTGTCTGCCATATAGCCAGCATCATGCACTGGGTACCCAATGCTAAGCAAAATCAAAAAACATTCCTTCCTTGCATGAAGTTACACTACAGTCTTGGGAGCAGATGTAAATTAGATGCCAGATTAGAAACACCTGCATATGCGTGGCTCTCGAGAAATGTCAATTTCCTACCCGTCTTGATCTCTCACCACCCCTACTCCATTTGGAGAGTTCCATTGCTGACTTGCCTCATTCCAATTCCTTAGACTCTTCTCTTAGCATCCATCAATAGCTTGGTCCTCATTTATAACCCTCATCCTGCACCGAAGTCTTTATAACTATCTGTGATGCAGGGAACTAGTCTTGTCAGTCTACTACTCTCTACCGTTTCTCACAACCTGCCTTGTAATACATATTTTTTAACAAATCAGCAAATGTGGTGAGGGAATCTTTCACTAACTCTCTAAACAGATAGCTTCAGGACAGTAATAATTTGTTAAATAACAAAGGGATTTTCTAGGTGCTAAGTCAGCAAAATAAGACCTACATAGGTTAATGTGGCTTTATCTAGAAATAAAAACAGTACAGTCTCCTACATCTATTACACTCACTGTTTGCTAGGCATTATCCCAAGTATGCAGATGATCTCATTTAAATTTCATAGCAATCCTGTGAGGTACCTGTCTATTTTATTGATGGGAAAACTGAGGAAGAGTTACTTACTCAAGGTAACAAAACTAGTGGTGAAGTTTTAACCCCAACTATGAAGTCAAAAAGACTTAATGAGCTTTGAAGTATGGTGTGAAACATAAAATAAAACTTAGCATGGCTAATAACATAAGAAAGAAAATTTTAAGAGCTTTAAAACAAGTTCTAAGAGGATATTTGTTAGCATAGAATCATAGACTATAGCGACTTGAAATGACTTTGTCCAGCTCTTGAATCTTGTAGATTAAAAAAACCCTTAAATCCTGATAGATCCTTTGACTTGCCCAGATCTTACGGCTAATATGTTCAAAGCTTGAGTCTCCTGCCACCAAAAGGTAATACTGCCATTGTGTTCTGGATTTCATCTCTTCTTACTCCTCAAAATCTTTGTTTCATGGCTTATTTCTTCCATCCCCGTGTCATTACTCTGTCCTGTTTTGGATACCTTACAACAGTAGGAATATGCTCTAATAGTTCTCATCTTTAAAAGCCCCTCTAGCCATGGCTTCATGTATATGTATTTTTTGCAACACCCTATACCAAATATTGAAAGCCCAGAGCCTTAGTTTTTATAACTAAACTGAAAACTAAAGAGTGTGTGTTCTCTTATTACTAAATTATCTATTGTCCCTGCTAAACTCAAACCCCTAGAGTGTACTATTTTATTGACTTGCACCTCCATAGGCCAGCTATGAAGTGAAAACAGAATATTTGCTTTGCCTCACGTCACATTCTTGTGTCCTTATACGTATTTTTTCCTGTTCAATCTTAGTGTCTGTACTTCTGTAACACCTTTGTTAACTGCCAGGAGTTGGCTTTCTCTGTTACTCCACTTTGAAGGTCTTTGTTTTAAGACCCTTACACCTCCACGTTCACACTTCTTGAAGTACATATGCACTTGAGATTGCTGCCTTCTCAACTCTAGTTCTTCTACAGCCCATTCCAGTGCAGTTTGCGTCCCCTCTAATCCTCCAAAACTACTTTCATTATGGTTCCAAACACCTCCATGTTACCAGTTCCATTAGGCCGTTCTTGGCCTTAACATATCCAACATCTTAACAGCTTTTAGTACAGTAGGTCACTCTCTTCAAAACATTCTGTTCTCTTGATGTTCCTTACACAGAGAGCTTTAAATCCCAACTCTGCCACTTTCTAGCTGGGCCATCTGGGGCCAATTATTTTACCTTTCTGAGACTTGATTTTTTTAATATGTAAAAGAGATCTAAAAATACCCTCCAGTATATTCATTTTCTTTGGAAATACTGAGTATAATTTTCAGAAAAATATTTATTTCTCCATTTATAGATTAAATGCAGCAGGCATTATAGTTCTTCATTGTATGTATGGATCTGCAAGAAGATCAGAAAAGAATACTCTAAATGTAAGGTCACTGCTTATAATAAGACTATTATTAGTTTGTTCATGTTCAACAAGTTTAGGTTCCAATTAGTCCAAATTTGTTCACAGTATAGACAACAGCAAAGTTTATATGAGAAAGGCAGGACACTCCCAAAAATATCCTGTTAAGAATATTTAGCAAAGAAGAAAATGTCCGCAAGTGATAGAAACTACTACTTAAAGTTTACTCAGCGTTACAATCAAACTTTCAAAGCTTTAGGAAGCTACTATAACATTAAATTGTTTTGTTTTTAAAGCTTGCTTCTTCCACTCTCAAGAGAAAAGCAATTATAATTTATAAATGGCCATCTCAGTTGGCTTTGAATATTCACTTTGTAATTACATTCAGCACAAGGTTAATTGGAAAACTATTTTCCTGACTCAACTTGAATGGTTATGTAATTATCCAATTCTTATATATGTAATCAATACAAAGAAAGCAATTTGAATACGATTCTGTTTTTATAACTGAACAACACTCTACTGAAAAAAAAATCGATGTAAATAATGTTATTTGGGGAAAAAATTAGCTTTTGGCTCAATTCATGAGGTATAAAGTTTATCCAAGGGTAAAGATGCTTCTCTGAACTTTCCTGATGTACAAGCATGTTTTTCAACTGAAACATTACCAAGTTGTTAATCCAAACATGTGTCTATTGGAAATACAAATGCTTTAAGCATTATCTCATGGTGTATATGACAAAGAGACTGCTATAAATGAAAAACACAGACTTAATTACCTCTCGAACAGGTGCACATTGCCCTCTTACATGTAGTTTGCACCAGCTGAGCACAGAGATTTCAACCATTTCCCTGCTGGTGGCTATTCCATTGTCCTGGTGTTCTGAGACCATTCTTAAATGAAACCATAATGAAAGTTACCATCCAAAGGCCAGCATGAGTAGTCAAAGAATTTTATCACATTCCTGTGAGTATCTATTTGGCTAAGTCTCTCCTGTTTTATTTTGTTATATTTCATGTTTTTCCAAAGCTATAAGTGGCTCACAAAAACCTATAATTATGGCACTATGAAAATAATTTAGGTTTCACTACTGGCATGAAAACAGCTAAACTGTTCACTCAATAATTTGTATACAAATAGAAAGGTTAATCAATAATCATTTGCAATACACTTATCACCTGGTATGTGCTAGGCCAGTTGTTACAACGAATAAAAGAATATTATTATGAATGAAATTTACATCTAATTTAACTATCATATGCAGGTGGCTGCAAAATCACTTGAATTATATAAACTGAGGCCATTATCCTTTTAATATCAGGGTATCATTTACAATCCAGATGACATAAAAAAATTAAAGATAACTTTATTACCTTTAAAACTTGCCTGGGCTTTTAAAATGACTTAATCTATCATAATACAGTATTAGCATTGCATTTCAAAGGCTCACAAATACAAAGAAAATACTTTTTAAAATGAAAAAGATTCATCAAAAATAACTGCTTCTTTGAAAATATATCTGCAATCAAGGAAAATACTTCTAAGTCATAAGGTAACTTAGATAAAATAATTTTATTAGAAAAATTATTTATAAAAAATATCACAAAATGTGTGGAATAGCTGATCAATGGTATATAGGGAAAATGAAAAGATATGCCAGAAGACCCATTTCAACAAAAAATGTTGGAAAATTTTAACGATCTTCCAAATGAATCAAGCATAGAACCCAATGCTAGAAAAGAGTAAGTAAAATTAAAGGGCTCAGGCTGCACTGGCCATCATCACATGAGTCTGTTTTTCAAGCTAGACACTATTTCAGTCCACACAACAAACCTGCAAGGTTTGTCTTACCTATTTTATAGGTAAGACAATGGTGGCCCAGTTGATCTGTAGATTAAGATCATCACGGTAGAGAAAATAGTAGGGCTTAGAACCAAGCTGTGTTTTACACCTGACCACACATATTTCTAAAATGCTAAGTTGCTATCCATAAGGGTTCCCTACAGCAAAGCTCAGTGTGTGGAAAGATCATGGTGTCCCCAATGTCACATTCGGTGCTTTTATGAGAGGACATGGCTCTAAAATGGAAACACATGGCAGCTCCTCATGATGGTTTATGAGTTAAAGTACCTTGATCAAAGTAGACCCTAAAAGTTTATTTATATAGAAATACTCTAAATGTTAAATACAGTTGTACCATAATTTAAGTTAAACGTGAAATCTAGATATAGCAAAATGTCTCGAGAAGAGTAAAAATTATCTGAGGCAATGAAGAATAATACTTCTTGCAATCAAAATTTTGAGAACTGAAAAAAATTACTGAAGAGTAAGTTAGAAACTATCATATAAAAGCACAAAGTTAAATCTAATAGCCAGTTTCATAATTGCTAGGTTTTTTCATATATCATCACAGTGGTGCACCTTAGCTCTACCAGTAAAATTTTAAGTGAGTAGATTGAACAAAATGGTAATTGTCTGAAGAAACCCTAATATGTGATGAATGACAGCAATAGAGAGAGGAAAACTAAAATTTCATAGTAAGTTTTTTGTGCACCAAAAAATGTTGGATATTTGAGACTTCCTATAATGACGACCTGAGAATTTATACATTGGGACAATATAACAAGGGGAACTTCAATAATTAAACTTCTTACAGAGACTACACAAGCTTGACTAAGGTGCTTCAAGGACAGAATAGTCCTGACTTTGATGCAAATAGAAAATGAGACAATGAAGAAATCTAAAATGATAAGATGATTCAATAAGACCCAAAGCAAGTTGTCATCAAATACAATTCAGAGAAATTAAAAAGATGGACCAAATAGGATATAGTCATTAGCAATAATGTATATTCTAGTCCAAAAACAGATGAAGGCTCTTAGGAAAATTGAACACATTCCTTCAAAAGAATATCAATATTATAGAAAAACAAATAAAAAATCTATAACCATTGCTGTGACTTTTACCATCCACTTCAGTCTCCTCTTCCCTTTTTGCCTCAATAGATACAGAACCTGACCTAGTTCTTGAGAAATGTCCTCTGTAATTCCACTGGAGCACATGAAGACACCCTGGGGGAAATTCACATGATTAACTAGATTGACATCAGTGCATAAAGATGTGCTGCTTGCACAGGAACTAGGGGTAAGCAAAAAGGAGAACAAACGAAACATCTGTATTGGACTCCTCATTTTCCATGCCCACCTTTTCAAATGTGTGAACCCTTGAAATACTTTTGCAAACCTCAGGGGAATTGTTTCAGCAAATGTGGAAATTCATGGATAAGAAATTGGAGTCTGCAATTCAAGAACAATGTCTGCATTTTTCTGCTGTTTGAATTACTTGTAATGAAGTAGAAGTAGGAAAAAAAAGCATTTTTTAGGTCATTATTGTCTTAGATCATTATTGTACACACAGACATGCTCAAAAGTTTACTTGCTTGAAGTAGGTTGCATAGAGAGCACTATTACATACATGTTCTTTTTCAAGTACAGTATATTAAGGCATGTTTTGTGACTTCGTACTTATTAAGCCTAAAATGAATCCCTCACCTTTTTGTTCCTATGCATTTGTAATTCTTTTACAAGTAGAAAATGTCCACTTGATGGTAAGAGATAGAAGGATGGTAGTTGCAGCAAATCCAGGTTCTCCTTTCCAAATCTTTTAAATGTCTTCCTCCCCACTCATACCTAGAGTTTTATTATGTCCACATTTCCCAAACATGGCCATACATTAGAATCATGTGCAGAGATTTTTGAAAGTACTGATATCCTGGTCTCATCCAAAACTATTGAAATCAATGTCTGAAGTGCAGCCTGGGGCAGAAAACCACTGTGCTATGTGATTCTGTAGGTAAGCTCAAATCACACGTATAGAACCGTATTATCACTCAATATTGACAGGTATTGTTATGGGACTTGGTGTCTTTGTAATAGTTGCTAAGGCTCATGTCACCCTTTACTTGGTGCTTCCCTGACTGGGACAACTCCTCTAGCTGTTTTTTGCCCCTCGGGACATTGAAAAGATTATCTTCTGATCTATTGACCCCCAGACCCCTACAGTTTCCTCATTTATGATCCTCTTGCCTCCCAGTGGGATCTTACTCAAGTTTCAAATCATGTAATTTCTACAGAAAAAGGAACAATGGTCTCCTCAGGCTATGAACTCATTATGGTAAATTCAGAAAATAATTCTAGCTTTTTCATACATATAAAATTACATGTGTGTGTGTGTGAGTATACTTTGTAATCACCAAGGCCTAAAATAAACAGTGTAACTCTTCAGTCTTTTACACAGAAATGGATTGGTCCTATCTTCAGGTTCTATCCTTGTCCAGCTGTCATATTTATTGGCTAAAGTCCTGGTATTAGGACTTAAATAAAGCTAGGACTAAAATCAAAATTTGGCACATCATATTCTGCTGTAGATCTTACTCAGCCCTCAGTCTTCCTTCCCATCTCCCTGCTACCTCCCCCCTCTTTAAGTTGAATGAATTTGCTAGAGTATTTTCTTTGCCTGTTTACCTCTCAGCCTCAACTCATGGTGTTCTTATGGCATTTTATACAGATCTTATCTTCTTAAACATGGCAGCTTCTCTGTGGGTTATATACCAGGTGACCCAAGGCCACTCTAATTTTTCCTTTTTTAACAAATAATTAACTTATTTTAGAGGATTGCTTTATGCTAGGAATTCTACTTTTCTAAAACTAAACTTAGTTTTATTTTTCTAACATGACTCCATTCACCAATCTCAGAAGGACCATGAGACTGAGTTTGAGAATGTCTTCAAGGGGAAGCCAGGAAATGGCAGACATAGAATTCTCACATACACACGCTGGAATGACTGGGAAATACGGCACACTGGGTCTCATGGTTACGCATTAGAGACGCCTGCTAACCGCGTGCAATGCCTTGTTTCCTCCCTGGACATGGACCTTTCTGGTGCTTTGATTTCAGACAATATGTTTAAGATTTTATTAAGTAAAAATTAAGAAAGAATCCAACAAAAATTATTGCAAAAGCAGTATTTGTTTTACTGTAGAAAAATTATAGAGAGGCAAAGGAGGGAAAAAACAACCACTCATAATTTTATATACAGTAATAACTTCTGCAAAATCAGGCTTGAAGTACACTTTTCGGAGAGCTGTATAAGAATCATTATAAACTTCCATTAAAAGTTACATAATAAGGCTGGGTGTGGTGGCTAACACCTGTAATCCTAACACTTTGGGAGGCTGAGGCAGGAGGATTGCTTGAGACCAGGAGTTGGAGATCAGCCTGGGCAATAGTGAGACCTCTTTTCTACAAAAAACAAAAATTTAGCCAGGCGTGGTGCTACACACCTGTAGTCCCAGTTTTTCTTGAGGCAGGAGGATCATTTAAACATAGGAGTTTGAGATGCAGTGAGCTATGATGATGCCACTGCCCTCTAGCCCAGGCAACAGAGCAAGACTCTGTCTGAATTTTTTTTAAAAAGTTACGTAATAAATTAGAAGATCCTTGAAGTCAAAGGTAACAAACATATTGTTTAACATTACATTTTATGCTAGGTACCCCATGATGATTTCAAGTCATGTATTCTATTACCGGTAAGAATAAACTAGCTTGAATTTACTCTTATGAATGAATTTGAATCTAACCTTATGTACAAAAATATCTAATAAAGTAGAAATGACATCCAAGCTATTATTTACCAATACACGTGATCTACTATAGCAGTGGTTCTCAAACTGTAGTTTGCATTGAAATGATCTGAAGTGCGTGTTAAAACGCAGTTGGCTGGGCCCCATCTCCAGAGTTTCTGATTCAGTAGGTATCGGGCCTGGCCCCAAATTTGCATTTTTGGGGGATGTATCTTGTCCTAAGGACCACACTTGGAAGAATCACTTTGATACAGTAACACTAATTGCATAAAAATTTAGAAAGTCATATTAATCTCATTGATTCCAGGACATTAATTTCACTGATCTGGTATTAAGATGAGGCAGGGAAGAGAAGAACAATCTCTTAATATCCAAGTAGAAAAAAAAAATACCAGCAAAGATTTTTTCATTTTTAACACCCTTCTTGTGAAATAATTGATAATATCAATTATGACTTTCTGAATTTTTATGTAATATCTTCTTCCCTCCCTTTCCCATCGACAGGCAACCACTCTTCTGAATTCTTTCACTATAGATGGATTTACATTTCCTAGAATTTTGTATAAATGGAATCACATACTATGCGCTCTTTTTTAATCTGGCTTCTTTCAGCATAATTATTTTGAGAGTCACCTATTTTCTTGCCTATATCAACAGTTAATTCCTTTTAATTGCTGTGTAGTGTTCCATTGTATGGATATATCACTATGTGTTTATCCATTCACTGTGATGACCTTTGGGTTGTTTCCAGTTTGAGCTACTACAAACCAAACTGCTATAAATATTCAAACGTATGAATGGCATACATTTTTGTTTCTCTTGGGTAAGTAATTGGGAGTGGACTAGTTGGACCATATGGTGGGTGTACATTTAACTTATCAAGAGTTAAATAGTTTTCCAAAGAGATTGTACCATTTTACATTCCCACAAGCAATGTGGGATAGTCCCATTTCCTTCATATCCTCACCAAAACTTGGTACAGTCAGTCTTTTAAACTTTTAGTCATTCCACTAAGTGTGAAGTGGTATCTCATTGTGTTTTTAATTTTAATTATGCAGTACACTCTTGTGCATAATGCTATTCTTTGTTGAAAAGACAACATTCACCACTGAGTTACCTTTGCACCTCTGAGGAAACTCAGTTGCCCATATATGTACAGGTCTACTTCTGAACTTTCTATTATGTTCCCTTGTTCTATTTGTCCATGTTTATGCCCATAGTCTTTTTCAGACTGGTTTTGATTATTGTGATTCCTTTGCATTTCCATATGAATTTAAGAATCTGTTTGTCAGTTTCTATAAATAAACTGAGATTTTGACTGGAATTGAAATGAATCTATAAATCAATTTGGAAAGAATATGTTCTAAACTACTTTTACATTGTTGATCAATATATCTTCTTTAGAAATATAAAACAGTCTAAATTAGGGGTAAGCAAGCTTTTTCTCTAATGGGTCAGACAATAAAATATTTTGGGATTTGAGGGTACATGGTCTCTATCATTGCTCAACTCTGCTATTGTAATACAAAGCCAGCCATGGAAAGAAGGTGTAAATAAATGAGAATAACTATAGTCCAGTAAAACTTTATTTGCCAAAAAAGTGGCAAGCCAGATTTGGTAACTGTTCTTGAACCATCATTTACTCATATTTTTTTTTATCATTTTCTACAGTAAGAAATGTATACAACATTATGACACAGTATATACATATACATATATATATAAACAAAATCAAAACAGTCTTTTTATGAAAAATATTTACCTTTACTTTGTGTAATGCATTCTGCAATTTTCTATTCTATTCTATTTAATTTGAAGAAGAAAATGGTCCAAGCTAACTAAATTGATCTCACACTCAACCAATGAGTTATGACCTACAATTTGAAAAACACTTGTCTAAACTCTGTTGTCAGCTTCATGTTAGTATGGAGATAACTCAAAGAACTAAAAGTAGACCTACTATTTGATCCAGCAATCCCACTACTGGGTATTTACCCAAAGGAAAAAAAGACATTCTATTAAAAAGACACCTTCACTTGAATGTTTATAGCAGCACAATTCACAATTCACAATTTCAAAGATGTGGAAACAACCTAAGTGCCCATCCATACATGAGAGGATTAATAAAATGTGGTATATATATGCATCATGGAGTACTACTCAGCCATAAAAAACAATGGTGAACTAATACCTCTTGTATTAACCTGGATGGAACTAGAATCCATTCTTCCAAGTGAAGCATTACAAGAATGAAAAAACAACCACCACAGGTACTCACCATTAAACTGGCACTAATTGATCAACACTTATGTGCATATATGGAAATAACATTCATCAGAAATCCAGCAGGTGGGAGGGGTGAGGAGGGGATGGGTAAATTCACACCTAACTGGTACAGTGTACCCTATTTGGGTGATGGGCACACTTAGAACTTTGACTCAAATGGTACAAAAGCAATTTATGTAACCAAAATGTTTGTACCCCTGTAATATTCTGAAATAAAAATAAAGTCACCCATTAGTGATTAAAAAAACCCCACCAAACATTTTGTATATTTTTGCCATACTGCCTTCAAGGATTCTATTTTCATAAATCACTCCTAGAAAGCTTTTAGCTCTCTGATAGCTGGGACTACAGGTGCAAGTCACCATGTGTAGCTAATTTCTTTTTCTATTTTTGGTAAAGACAGGGTCTTGCTCTTGCTCAGGCTGGTCTCGAACTCCTGACCTCAAGCGATCCTCCCACCTTAGCCTCCCAGAGGGCCAGGATTACAGGCATGACCCACCACGCCCAGCCAGAACCTGCCTTAATAGTAGTAAGCACACAGTAGATGTTCAATATGTACTTGTGAGCTAAATTAATAAATTTGTGAAACAGTTTCAATCTTTGCACAATAGACAAAAAAACTTAACAGAGTTTTGCTATGCAAACATCCTTAAAAAGATAGTCCAGATTAAACGGCAGCAGAGTTTCTTCATCCCTCTTCACCAATATGCATTTCTAGTCCTGCGCTCTCTTCCTTCCCTCTAATCTCAGGGAGACTTAAATCCCTCCTCCTCTGAGGCTAATCCATTTTCACTGATGCCTTCATTTCATACCATCTAAACTTCTTTGAGATCCAGCAGCTACCTTTTCCCTTTCTTGGATAACCAACGAAAGGCCCCTACGCCCACCATTCATTGGCAGCCCTCCTCGCTGCCTGAGACATAGAGAGGTCTTGCTGCTGCTGCTCATATTAGTTACACTTATCCTATGCTTCGACACCAGATTACTTGAATAAATGTTCCACTCCAGTTTATGCTCCAATGTACTCACTTCTCCTTTTCCTTTAACTTATCTGAATACTGTTAAATATTCAAATGCTAACTTCAAATTATGCCTGTTTTTTTTTTTTTCCAAAGGCTTTCAGCCAGGACTCCATCTTCTCTAAATTTCTATAACTCCTTTAATCTATACCTTTTTTTTAACTTGGAATGTTATCATGTATCTTCTGATGCTGACATAATCCCCCAAAGGGCACATATTGTGTTTTATCATTTATTGTCCTCCTAGTATAATACCTTACTTAATACCTGACATATGCTCTATATATGACAAAAACAATTTGTGAATTTACTCTTAAAAATTCATAAAACTTACGGATTTACTCATAAACAGAATGCATTAGACTCTGTCTTTGGTGTGCCCTCAATGATTAGCAGAATAATACATTTCACGGATTTAATGTAGCAGATGCTTTTGATGCCCTGCCCATATTCCCATGGTCTACTTCTCTTGTAGATGGTCCCCTTAGAGGCCAATGGCTTCCTGTGTCTTTCTGCCTAAGGGTATTCTCTGACATCAGGTGTACTTAGTACTTCTGCAAGGCAGGCTGGAAGTTCTTAAGGGTTAATGCCCCAGTACAAATCCTTCACCAATGAGAGATAGGAGTTGGAAAATGAATGCTCCAGCTTTCTCACTCGCAGTGGAAGAACTCTAAGGCATGTTTCACACAGTCTTTCAGAGGATTGCAAATGAGATGTTGCTTATGCTGCCCACAAAAGTAGCCTGCTCAATAAATCACTCTTTACTACCTGTCCTCCCTTCCTTCTTTCATACCCATGCTCCTTCTGAGTGCCTCCTGATTCATTTCCAAAATAAACTACTTACACTCAAATCCTTGTATCAAAATCTGCTTTGTGAGAACTTCCTCAAAAAATGACAATAATGTACATATTCATTAATTATTCAATAATTTTACTTATTAACTCAAGAAAACATCTCCATAAAATTCAACCCAGCACAGGGAAATTTAAGGCTGTGTTTGACACATAGCATGTATTTAATAAAATGTTAATTGCACACTTTCGTTTTTTGGAATCATTTTATTTACTTAGATTAAGTTGAAGATGATGAGACATTGCCTTTTGAAGAGTCATTTGTTGTGATTTGTTTTGAAACTAATGCATACTTGTATTTCCAAATTAGAACCTAAATTAATAAAATTTTTAAAAATTCTTCTTTTTATATTAAATATACCTCTTTATTTCAAAATTTTCTCTGTTGGAATTTTCTTGTGAATGAAATTCAAACATGCAAAACCTATTATAACTTTTAGGGGTAAGAGATGAGATAACATTCACATCAAACTTTATGTCTACTAACCCACTCTATACTTATAAATCATAGGCTTTCCACTGATTTAATTTTTATTCTTGGGAAAACAAAGACAACCGTACATTTGTCCTTGGAAGAAAATGACAGAAGGGCCTTCAATTAAACAGTGTACTTCCTGGCTACTATTATCAATTTTACTATTGATAATTATAAAATTTGTACAGTGAAGAATAAATTATGTGGAAGGGGTATGGAAAGACCAGCTGTATTGCATTTATGACTTTTAGTATTTGAACAATATTTTACCAATCCGTAATTGTTTTAATGTGCACAACCTCAACTCACTCTTACAATTACCCTGTAAGGTGGATAGGATAGCTATCATTTGCATTCCCATTTTACAAAAGAGGAAACTGGCTCAGAGTGGCTAAGCAATTTGACCAGAGTCACATAACTAACAAGTAATGGACCAAAATTCCACTAAGTTCTTCAGAGTCAGTCTGAAACTGTACCACAATGTCATAGCAAAGACAAAGACAAAGAATTTCAGCACTTCAGTGAACCTAGAAATCTCTTTTAAAAATCATTCTTATCCCTTAAAATGGAAAGAATAAAAATCTAGTAGCCTCTAAAGCATGTTTGAAAAAGAATTCCTGCTTTAAAAATCTGTTGACCTGTCTGCATTTTACTCACCATAAATCAGGTTTGATTGCTGTCTTTGTTTCCTTCTCCACTGGCTTATTACAAAAGGGACTTAAGGTGTCTCATTCATCTCATATCTATTATTCCAACAACCAATTACTCTTGAATGTGAAACTAAAAAATCTGGAAAATAATAAAAGATTTTGGCTAGGATAGTTACCTGAAAATATTTCTAATACAGCAGTCCTGTGTGCTTCAGAGTGAAAAGAGATTCACAGAAGACAGACCACTCAGTAGCCTAACCCAGATGTTCAGTGATTTATTACCTAAAGAGTTGGACTAAGTTGCCAGTAATGGAAATATACATAATGGCCAGGTGTAAGAGATCTTACAAAAAAAGGGTCAACTAAAGCAGTTCTTGATGCCTGAATGTATGAGATAATAAAAAGCCCCTGAAAAGTAGAAGGCTTCAGCTTCAACAAGATTCATCAGTATTTACAAGAAAATTATTCTGGCTAACTTTGGCTATAACTCCTGTGTACACAAAATAGCATAAGTTGAAATGTGAATGATCCTATTAAACATTCACATAATATTTTATTTAGTGGTTTTGTTTAACCAAAATCTGAATATAGTCTTGGCTTGTCAGAAAACATAACAAAAAGGAGTAGATGTCTTAAGAAATGCTAGGATCTATCTACCTCACCTTTCCAGGCTATCTGAATCTAGAGTGGTCTATGCATCTGATTGTCTTTTGAGTTATTTTACAAGTCTGTAAGTGGTAGAAAACTGATATTAATGTAAATTATTCCTGTCCATTGAGATGCAAATGCACTATTTTTCCAGTGAAGGCACATGGATTCCCCTCACCCCTGTGTGAAAGAAGCCAGTTTTGTGTCTATTAACAAATCATTTCAGCATTGCTTTATTCCCCCTGCATGGGTCTTCTCATGTCTTCCTCTGAACCCGTTTTTAACACCTTCACTGAATCCCTCACTAATTAATGAGTTAAATAAAATGTTTGACACATGTTAATTTTGTATTTGTATGAGAGTCATGATTTCACTGTTAAATCAAAAAATTGTATTTAAAAATTCAATAAATTATTGTTGCATGTTGAGAGCATCCAAGTTAAGCATAACGGTGATGCAGAGGCAGGTACATGTTGGGTGGGTAGTGACTTAGTGTCAACTTGCTGTGGAGAAAAAGGATATAAGTCACATTTTTAAAAGGGTGAAAAAAGGAATGGCTTCCACAAAGAAATGGCATACTTAGTTCTTGCTCGATGTGAGCAATTACAGTTTGGATAAAAAAGAGAGAGTTAAATTATTTTGCACTTTGCTTTTAAACCTAAAAAAGTATCTTGGTGAACATAAGTAGTGTATGTAGAGCTGCTGTATGATGCAGAACTTATTCAATGAGAAAAAAACGTAATTAAGTGATTGACTGGCTCTTGATAAAGTCTGTGTAATTTTGGATTAGATCTCAGCTACATTCACAAAGCTAAACCTCTTAAAAATGCTACTTTTATCATAGAACATTGGGTGCTTCACTTTTAATTTTATCTCAAGTGGAAGCTTGTCGCATTTTTTTTTTCTTTTCAAAATAAGGACAAGGAGCCAAGATGATTCATTTTACTTGTTACCTTTTGTGAGTCACCCTGGGATGCATAAGCATCCTTCAGCTGATGACACAGCCTCCGAGGCAAGCCTCTGGAGTCCAAACCTGATTACTATCTGTCGATGTGCTATTAAAGAAGATAGGTTAAAAGTTTCTGTATGTGTGACTTCAAGCCACCATTTGCTAGTTCTAAAGTCAATGATCTTCTTAAATTCATACCATTAAGATACGCACATTGTTGACCAAGTTGTGACTGGTTAAACCCCATCAGGTATTTGGTTATTTACTTATAATCCTCAAGTTTCCTTTTCTTTATAAAATCTTGCACATTTTAAGGTAAGAAAAACCTAACAGATTTTGGCATGACCATACCTATGTTATAAATTAAGTAGCATATTAAATGGAACATAATATGCATTTATAGTATAACTTGAATTCCTTTAATCACTTTTTTTGGGTGGAGAAGCCCTGACTTTTACCATAAACAAAGAGATCTCTATTTCTCCTCACCATACACAGAATACTGAAGAGAATCCTTGGTTTTCTTTCCATTTCGTATTTACTCTAAGGCTGAAAGAAGAGCTCATCTAACTGGTAATGACTTAATATCTCTCCGGTACTTTTACCAATAGGTAGCATTTCTGTGTCTCTAATGTAAGAACTATTCTACTATACCCTCTCTTGCACTGTCTGTCTCTTGCATTGTTATGCCCAGACAAGTCTTTCTCTCCATTTCTCCTTCTATATAGTAAATGCATCTTCTGGAGACAAACCTACACACCTAATATACTCTCTTGGATGGTGACTAGGTCTCTAAGGAAGGCTGCAACTCTTTGTGTATCTGGCTGAATAAATATATTTGGAGTCTGCTTTGAAAACTCAGCTCTTCTAATAGATGATGTCAAAGGGTAGATTTTCAGTAAGTAGTAGCAGGTTCCCCCCTTGGCCCCAGATCTCAGGTATACTCTCCAATCTAGATTTTTCAGAAAGTTCTGTACTTTAGAAATTTAATGGGCAGTTATTTACAAAATTTATACATTGATCTTCATTTGGCATCTTGTATCTGTACCTTCATAAAAGAACCTAGAGAAGAGGAGGAGGGATAATTGGGAGTCAAACAGAAATGTTTAACCTTAAATTTTTTTCTATGTCTATAATAAATTTGTTACTTTATCAGAATCAGGTCTCTTGCAGGGTGCTATCTCACATTAACATTTACCAGTATTTAGTAAATATACATTAGTACTCATTAATGTTATGATTTGATTTGTATATTCTATTAATCTGTTTCCAGTTTGCTCCTAGCTTGTGTGTGTGAAGCTCTTTTAGCTCTGTCTGCATTATTCAATAGTGCAGCAATATGCAAATTTAGAACCTTAAGAAATGCTGATAGATGAAAAAATTATCATTTTAGGCATATCCTAGTGAGCAATGCAAGTACTTTATTTTGAGTCATCTTTATTAAAATGTTTTTTTTTAATTTTTTTTATTTCAGGGTATTACAAGTGTACAAACATTATGGTTACATTTTATGTCTTTGCCTCACCCAAGCGAGGGTTAGAGGCATGCCCTTCCCCTCTGCAATGCTCCTCGTGCCCTTTAGCTGCGGGTTTACCCCGCCCCCAATCTTCCTAATCCCTGGAAAGTATTACTGCCATGTGAACACCCTAGTGTTCATCAGTTAGTACCAATTTGATGATGAGTACAAGCGGAGCCCATTCTTCCGATCTTGTGATACCTCACTTTGGATAATGGGCTTAAGTTTAATCCAGGAAAATATAAGAGGTGCTAGATCACTGTCATTTCTTATGATTGAGTAATATTCCATTGTATACATATTCCAAATTTTAATAATCCACTCATGAATTGACGGGCACTTGGGTCGTGCCCAAAACATGACAATTTCCATATCCTTTCAATAGAGAATTGTGCTACCATAAACATTCGGGTACAGATGTCTTTATTATACAATGTTTTTTGCTCTTTTGGGTAGATGCCTAATAGTACTATTGCTGGATTGAATGGTATTTCTATTTTTAGCTCTTTGAGGTATCTCCAAATTCTTTTCCACAGAGGTTGCACTAATTTGCAGTTCCACCAGCAGTGTAAGTGAGTTCCTGTTTCTCCACATCCTCCCCAGCATTTGTTGTTTTGGGACTTTTTGATAGAGGCCAATCTCACTGGGATTAGGTGATATCTCATTGTGGTTTTGATTTGCATTTCTCTAATGATTAGAGATGTTGAGCATTTTTTTGTATGTTTGCTGGCTATTATTCTGTCTTCTTTTGAAAAGTTTCTGTTCATTCCCTTTGCCCATTTTTTGTTTGGGTTGTTTGATTTTTTCCCATTGATTTTTTTTAAGTTCTAGATAGATTCTAGTTATCAGCCCTTTATCAGATGTGTAGAGAGCAAATATTTTCTCCCATTCAGTGGGCTGTCTATTCACTCTAATGATAGTTTCCTTGGCTGTGCAAAAGCTTTTTAATTTGATCAGATCCCATTTATTTATATTTGTTGCTGTGGTGATTACTTTGGGGGTCTTCTTCAAGAATTCCTTGAAGGAATTATGGATGATGTCTGAAAGGCTGATGTCTGAAAGGGTCTTCCAAACATCTTCTTTTAGAATTCTTAAGCTTTCATGCCTTAGGTTGAAGTCTGTTATCCATCTTGAATTGATTTTTGTGAGAGGTGAGAGGTGGGGAATATTAAATGTTTTTATACTTTCTCCAATTCAAGATGACAAAGTGAACACAAGAATTTGCCTCCCAGCCCACAAGAGACCCCACTAAATATATAACAAAGGAAATTGAAAGGTGTGACAGGGAGGTGATAGAAAGAAGGACCATTAGTAAATGATAGATTTCAACAAATTCAACACATTTCTGGAAAATCAAAATCAAATGGAAGTGTTGAAGGATGAATCAGCAAAGGAAGTTACAGCTTAGAAAAGGTATTATGGGAACTATGGTATTAATAGAAAAAGGAACTGATCACATTGGGTAGAAACCCAGAGAGACTCTAGATCAGGGTAGGCAAATTATAGCCCATAGGTCATATCTAGTCCACTATTTTTGTAAACAAAGTTTTATTAGATCACAACTACATCTATTTATTTATGTATTTCTTTTTAGTTGTTTTCACATAACAATGGCAGAAATAAGTAGTTGTACCTAAGCTCATCTGGCAAAACCCAACGTACTTATATCTGCCCTTTTACAAGACAGGTTTGCTGACCCCTGCTCTGAATTCAGAAATAAAATTGTTGCATAAATGACCAGAGAGAGAAATGGGATTTAAAAGAGAGACTAAGTGAAGACATGTATACTGTTAAAGGTCCACCTCACCTTCCATCTCTTCCTTCTTATACTGTGGAAGAGTAAAAACCTGTTTAGGACTAAAAGAGTGAAGACAACTTGAACTGAAAAAGAAAAGAGCACCTTGCCATTTTTCAGTCTCTGAAGACAAACGTGGACAAAGCCAGCTGTACAGTTAACAGAAAATATTGTTTCGCCCAAGATCATATAGCAGTCGTAAAATGTTATAATGGCTCCTTCTTTCATTGGCTACTGCAATGATGCCCCAGACCTGTTTTGCAATTTTCATTTATTACTGGAGATACTGAGTTACCAAGCCTTCCTCACTTTGTAACAGAACTCAGGGCCTACTTGATCTCACTACTTCTAATATTGCTCTAGAAAGAGCAACTAATCCGGAACTGATTATTGCTTATTTTAATTCCTATCCAGAATTTTTTAATGAAACCCCAAACCTTACAAAAGACAATTCTCTCCTCCCTGGGTCCTAGGAGAATTTCTCTGGAGTGCATTCCCTTGCTGCAAATCAATAAATTTTATGTTACCAGATGATAGACTTATTCCAGATTGTCTGTGGTTGATTAGCTTTTAATAGCTGGTAAAGTATAATATTCAAAAAGATAAGAGCATGATTCTCATATAAATATAAAATTAATACATGCCAAAAGCTATTTAACTCAATAAATGAGAGAAAAGTTATAGAGGAACAATTTAACAAAAGGTATAGTAGGGTATGAGTGCTAGGTTAGATACAGAGCTGGTTAATGTTCATCCAGGACATAAACCACAATATTTAACATTATCTGTCCCAATGGACAGAAATTAGTTATATCTTTATGAAACAAAAATCTGAAAATTAACCTCTGCCCCATATAGTTGTAAATTAGCACAAACAATAAAGCATAAATCCCAGAAGTGTACTACAGGAAATTTAATAATTTCTTTTGCTTTTTTAAAATTTCAGATAATTTCTCTTATAATGCAAATCACAGAGGATATAGATTGTCTCCCACTCCTGGGCTAAATGTTGGTAGGTTGTTTTGTTTTGATAAACTAGAGAAATTATTTGAGGAAAATGAAGGAAGCTATTATGTTCTTAACATTTGGCATCAAGGCCACTTACTTCTGGTATTTATAAGTCCTACAACATAATAGCTAGGTCTTGTCTGCTAATCCTAAAGTAGAGCTGACAGGAAATAAAATATCCATATATGCAAAGACTTTATCCACATTCTCATTCTCTTTTACAGAAAAATAAAACTATAGACCAATATACCTTATGAATATAATTGCAAAAATGCTCAACAAAATCCTAGCAAACCAAATTCAGGTGCTTTTCAAAAAAAAAAAAAAAATCCGTCATGACCAAGTGGGCTTCATCCAAGAGATGCAGGGATGGTTCAACATACACAATGTAATTGTAATTCACCACATAAATGCAAGTAAAAACAAAGACCATGTGATCCTCTCAATAGATGGAGAAAAAGCATTTGACAAATTTCAACACCCTCTTATGATAAGAATGCTTAACAAAATAGGCATAGATGGGGCTTACCTAAAAATGATACAAGATATATGTGAAAAACCCACAGCCAACATCATACTGAATGGGGAAAAATTGAAAGCATTCTCCCTTAGAACTGGAATCAGACAAGGTTGCCCTCTATCATCACTTCCATTTAACATAGTGCTGGAAGTCCTAGTCAGAGCAATCAGACAAGAGAAGCAAATGAAGGGCATCCAAATGGGGGCAGAAGAGGTCAAACTATCACTCTTTGCTGACAAGATGATCTTATCTCTAGAAAACCCCAAAAATTCTGCCAGGAGACTACTGGAATTAATAAACAAATTCAGCAAAATCTCAGGTTACAAAATCAATGTATACAAATTAGTAGCATTCATATATGCCAACAACAGTTAAACTGAAAACCAAATCAAAGACTCAATACCCTTCACAATAGCAGCAAAGAAAATAAAATATCTAGGAATATGTTTAACAAAGGAGGTAAAAGAGCTCTACAGGGAGAACTATGAAACACTGAAGAAGGAAATAGCAGAGGAAATAAATAAATGGAAAACCATGCCAAGCTCTTGGATCAACATAATCAACATTGTTAAAATGTCTATACTACCAAAGTGATCTACAGAGTCAATGCAATCCCTATTAAAGTATCAATATCATTTTTCATAGATCTAGAAAAAATAATTCTACATTTTTTATGGAAACAGAGAAGACCCCATGCAGCAAAAGCAATCTTAAGCAAAAAGAACAAATTAGGAGGCATCAATTTACCAGACTTCAAGCTATACTACAAAGCTATAGTAACTAAAACAGCATGTTACTGGCACAAGAACACAGACAAACACCAGTGGAACAGAACTGAGAACCCAGATATAAAATTATCCTCATATAGCCATCTGATCTTTGACAAAGCGGATAAAAACATACACTGGGATAAAGAATCCTTATTCAATGAATGGTGTTGGGAAAATTGGATAGACACATGGAGAAGACTGAAACAGGATCCACACCTCTCACCTATCACAAAAATCGACTCACAATGGATAGCAGACTTAAAGCTAAGTCATGAAACTGTAAGAATTCTAGAAGAAAATGTTGGAAAAATTCTCGTAAACATTGGCATAGGGAAAGAATTTATGAACAAGACCCCAAAGGCAATCATAGCAACAACAAAAATATATAAATGGGACCTGATCAAATTAGAAAGCTTCTACACAGCCAAGGAAACTATCATGAGAGCAAGGAGACAACTGATGGAATAGGAGAAAATATTCACATGTTACACATGTGAATATACAGTGAAGGGCTGATAACTAGAATCTATAAAGAACTCAGGAAAATCTACAAGAAAAATCAAACAACCCCATTAAAAAGTGGGCAAAGGTCATGGACAGAAACTTTTCAAAAAAGACATACTAATAGCCAGCAAACATATGAAAAAATGCTCAACATCTCTAATCATCAGGGAGATGTAAATCAAAACCATAATGAGATATCACTCAATTCCAGTGAGAATGGCTTTTATCAAAAAGTCCCAATACAACAAACTTTGGCATGGATACGGAGAGATAGGAACACTCATACACTGCTGATGGGACTGCAAACTAGTACAACTTCTATGGACAGTAATATGGAGATACCTCAAAGAGCTACAAGTAGAACTACCATTTGATCCAGCAGTCCCATTACTGAGCATCTACCCAAAGGAAAAAAAGACATTGTATAAAAAAGACATCTGCAGTCAAATGTTTATAGCAGCACAATTCACAATTGCAAAGATGTGGAAACAACCCAAGTGCCCATCAATACATGAGTGGATTAATAAAATGTAGTGTGTGTGTATATATATATATATATATATATATATATATATATATCATGAAGTTATACTCAGTCACAAAATTAATTGTAATCTAACACCTCTTGAATTATCCTGGATGGGGCTGGAGTCCATTCTACTGAGTGAATTATCATAATAATGGAAAAACAAGCATCACATGTACTCACCATCAAATTGATATAAATTGATTAACACTTATGTGCACATATGGTAGTAACATTCATCAGGTGTCAGGCAGGTGGGAAGAGGAGGAGGGTATGGATATATCCACACCTAATGGGTGAGGTGCGCACAGTCTGGAGGATGGACACACTTGTAGCTCTGACATGGGTGGGGCAAAGGCAATATATGTAACCTAAACATTTGTACCCCCATAATATTCTGAAATTAAAATAATAATAATAAAAATAATAAATAAATTGCCAGCCCTCACCACATATCTCAAGAAATTCTTCAGAACAAAAGAGAAAGATAGGTTAAACAAACAGAAAAAAAAAATTCTTTTTTCTTAATTGAAGGAAAATATCAAACAAGAAACGAAATTTCTATTCTGACAGATATTCAAAGAGATTATGCAACATAAAGTAAGATCAGGACACTAAGAAAAACAGGAAGAAAACAAGAAAGAGCTCCTGGACATTTAAAACAGATTATCAAAACAAGATTCAAAAGAAAATTTGATGAAAAAATTAAGTGTCTAAGACTGTAGAATAAATCTTAAAGGTGATGTAATATATTAGGAAAAACAGACAAAAAAATGCTGGTCCAATTGTTATCTAACAGAAGTTATAAATGAATGGAAAAAGAACAACAGGGGGAAAATTATTAATATGAATCAGTAATAAAAAGAATTTTCTGAAGCTGAAGAGAAATATGCACCTTCAAATCAGCAAGATAAATTTTATAAGGAACTTCCTAGGATGTAGAAAACAGTACAGAGCACCATGCTCCCTCTAACAACAAGAAAAACCTGAAGAATCTACAAATATAAGTTTTCTTGAAATTATCAGAGATTTGGGTTTATAGAACAACCAAGTAGCCTCCAATCTAAGGAAAGATAGGTCCTCCAAGAAGAGATGAGACATGAACACTGGCTTACCTGTGGCAGAGCACAGAAGGAAAAAAATGCCAAGAACCAGGCAAGTGGACATGAAAATTTCAACCAAAGTTTTGAAAATTGCTTAAAGCTAAATTGCTTTAAAAAATGCTAAAATATGAGGGCATAGAGCCTCTGGGAGTCTCAGACACTAGGAGAGTTCACACTGACTCCATGGAATTCATGCTCATGAAAAAAAAAAAACTGGGAGAACAGGAGACTCAAGAAAATCCCTCTCAGTAGTGCAAACCTGAGGGATGAAAAAAAATAATACTGTGGTCCTAGGGGAGGGGAATAAAAATACCCTAGCCCATATCATTAGAAGTCTTTTACTATTCAGTGAAGGACAGATTCACTGAGAAAGCCTCACCCCAGGATTCAGGGACATGGGGCTTGCCTAGGACCAGGGCAGAACAAGACAAAAGAAAACTTTCCAAGCTTTGTAACGTGCAAGCAAGCTCCAAGAACTAAGCGGCAACAATCTACCACTGTTGGAAAAGAAAGAGGCTGAAAAAACGCAGGCACACACAGAAGGGAGAAAGCTAAGAACAAAGCAGGCACATTGAGAAAACCCTGTGCCACTGCAACCTAATTATAAGATATGGATGCTCCTCAATTTATGATAAACTCATTGTAAATTGAAAATATCTTAAGTCACAAATGCATTTAATACACCTAACCTACCCAACATCAAAACTTAGCCTAGCCTAACGTGCTCAGAACTCTTACATTAACCTACAGCTGGGCAGAATCATCTAACACAAAGCCTCTTTTATACTAAAGTGTTGAATCCCTTATGTAATCTATTGAATACTGTACTGAAAGTGAAAGACAGTATGGTTTGTATGGGTACTTGAAGTACAGTTTCTACTGAAGTATGGTTTCTACTGAATGTGTATGGCTTTCACGCCATTGTGATGTTGAAAAATTCTAAGTTAAACCATCGTATGTTGGAGATCACCTGCAATATCATAGAAATTTGAAGCTGGTGGTACACTAAAGGAGTCACAGCAGCAACAAAACCCAAACCCAGTCATAGTCCTGAATAGATTGGCTCAACCTCCTCACACTAATAGTGTTGCAGAAAAGAGGTGTGCAGGCTTTTACCTTATATACAATGCCCAGTATTTAGATTTTAAAGCATGAGATATACAAAAAGCAAGAGGAAAATTCTAGTATTAAAAGGCAAAGCAATAAACAGAGCCAGATCCAGGTTTTGGAACTGTCAAAGAGGGCATCTAAAATAATTCTGATTATTATGTGAATGGCTTTAATGAAAAACATGGGCAACATGCAGAAACAAAAATATAGCAGAGAAATGGAAAATATAAGAAAAAGTCCAGTGGAAATTTTAGAAATAAAAATAATGATAATAGAGAAAGAATATATGGGACACAACCAAAAGGAAAAAAAGTGGGGAAAAAAAGAGCATTCAAGAAATATGAAACAATATCAAAGCATAATATATATGTAATTGGAATTCAAAAGTGGAAGAGAGAGAGAGATTTGGGCAGAAGAAATGCCTAAAGAGATATGTCAGAGAATGTTCCAGAAAAAGCAGAACTTCAAACTATAGACTGAAGAAGCTCATACAACCCTAAATATGATAAAGACCACACGCACACACACGCACACACAAAACCTACACACAGAAAATGTAAGCTACTGAAAACCAAAGATAGAGTTCAAGGCAGCCAGAGGAAAGAAACATTACATAAAGAAAAATAAAGGTAAGAAATGCAGTATACTTCTCATCATGAATTATGCAACCCAGAAGATAACATCTTTAAAATGCTGAAGGGAAACAAACTCAAAACCAAAAAACTGTCAATCCAGAATTCTATAAAAATGAAAATAAATAAATGTTCTTCAGACAAATAAAACTAAGAAAATTTACTACCAGCAGACCTGCACCACAAAAAATACTGGAGGAATTCTTCAGGTGAAAGAGGTTTCTAGAATATGATACCAGACAGAAACTTGGGTCTATACACGTAAATACAAAAATGAAGATCTTTTGAAATGGTTAACATAAAGATAAATATAAAAGAATTATTTCTCCTTTTAAATCACTCTAAAATTAAATGACTAAAGTAGGATGAGCACACTTTTTTATAAAGAAATAGTAAATATTAATATTTTGGGCTTTGTAGGCCACATGGTTACAACTAGTGAACTCTTGTGTTATAGCCCAAAAGCAGCCAAGGACAACATATAAACAAATGAACATGATGCATTCCAATAAAACTTTATTCAGAAAAACAGATTGCAGCTTGTTATTGGCCCATGGGCTCTAGTTTGCCAACCCGTTTTAAAGGAAAAATAATAGCAATATATTGCTGGTATATAGCACATGTAAAATAAAATGTATGATGACAATAGTATAAAAAGTAGAAGAGAAGAACTAAGACTATATCATATAAGGTTCTTATACAAGTATAGTGTAAATATATGTATATAGTATATACTGTAATATTTTTATAGTATAAGTATATAATATAAGTTAAGCATATAATATTATTGGAAGTTAGACTGGATTATTTGATGAGGTTTATTGTAAACCCTAAGGCTTATCCTTCATCTCATGTCTCTTAGAAATCAAATTTGTGGTGCTAGCTGGTCAGAGTTTGAGATTTGACTGTGGAGAAGGAAACTTAACATCTGAGTAACTCTTAACAGCCTTTAGTGCATAGTCAACAAAAAATATATTTTATATAATTTATATAAATGAATATTTCACATAAATTCAAGTATTTGACTAATGACTTAAAATAGATGACTTACTGCTCTTTATTTCCAGTTTTTCTTAGGGATTTTTCCCACTGATTAAAATCTTGTGAGAAATCCGCTGGATTTTCTAAGTATAAAGAAGCAGATGCCTGTTTTATGAAAAATCCATGACAAATGATTCAGCAGCAGTTTATGATTGGGGGTCATATCCTTTAAGTCATGTCAAATGGATATATGTTTTGTTGACTTAAATACCTAGCAAGTCAATAACAAATGTTGATTACTTACTCCTTGTATAAGTTCTGCAAAAGTTGCTGTGTGCATATGTGGGGAATGGGGTGTAATATAAAAAAAAAGAAAAAAAAATCAGAAAACTCTAAACATAGGTATAAAGTGTGATATACATAGCTCTATTCAGAAATCTCTTATTAACAAAAAAAGTCAGAAAAATTAAAACAATAATATTTCCTACTCTCGCATTAAGTCACCGTGATATTTAGTCTTCTATACAGTTCAGAGAACTCACAATGCACATAAGACATTGACAACAATGCTCTCTGGCCGCAAAGGAACTCTGACAATGACGAATAATAAATCTTTAAATAAATGAGCCTTGGCAGGTAGGTTGCAGGTAGTGTTGTTTGTCATGCACACAGCCTTTTGTCCCTCTAAAAGAGCAATAAGACAATGCATTAAGGTATTTTTTCTCCAGCTCAGTTATGTTTCTGTAAAGTCATCCATGGACCAGGACATGATGTAAAATTGATACTAGAAGACAAAGCACAATGCAATGTCATCACTGCCAGATGAGGCCAAGGGCTTTCAAAACATGACTGGCTGATAGAAAGCTTTTCTCCACTCTTAGAATTCACATGAAGGGCACTTAATTAGCATGCCTGGATTGTAGATCTCCTAATCACCATGATTCACAGGTTAAATTAAAATGAACAACACTACACAATTGCTCATCTGTTGAAAGAACACAGCTGTAACCAACAAAAAGGAATAAAAACAGCAAGTTAAAAATATGGAAATGGACGTCTGGAGGATGTTTCTGGTTTTTCACCTTCCAGTCTGCAACACCCTCATTTTTGCTTTTCTTTAGTGGGCTCATGGATGTTTTTCTTGCTTTTGATGGTATGTGGCATCTGCAGCTGCATCTTTCTTTGGAGAAGGCCACAAAAAGGTTCTTGGAGCTTACTAATAACTCTGCTATCAGAGTGACCCTCAGCATTTCTCTACAAAACTTACACCAAATAAAGGACCAAAGCCAACCTTTATTATTTTTATTTCTTGATAGCGCAATATATTCATTACATTAATTTAAAGCATTACTAAATATGAGAATGAGATAAAAGACAAATGCAGACAAACTCAGTCTGTGGAGGCTTAAATTTATATAGTAATCTGGGGTCTAGTAAATTAGTGTAATAAATTTTGGACCAAGCAAATGGCAATGTCTAATCGTTTTGAGTCAGATAATTCTACGAGAATTTAATGAAAAACAATGAACTCCTACCCCAAACAAATTAGCAGTGTTAACACAAAATTTTGCTGTGTGAATTCAGGAGGCTTATGAACCCACTAAAGCTGATGTGTTGAACAGTTAAGAACACTTGGTCAAAACAGTATCTTCCTTCAATGACTGAAGTTAACAGTCACAGATCCTTCAGTGTGATTATACTAGTTAAGTGATACACACAGTTAGGGAAAACAGCTAAATATCTTAGCTATGACAGTTTATACTAAAGAACAGAGTTTCAGGCTTCACTTCTCCAAATTTGCTTCCCACAATTCTATCTTCCCAGATAATTACTCAGGTTTTTTTGTTTGTTTGTTTGTTTTAACCATTAATCCTGTTTAGATGTTCACAGCCTAAGAAAAATAAAATTATCAACCCTTTTAATCAAATCTCTCCTTGCCAGGTATACAGTTCTCCCAAAGCAAAGCATAAAAATGCCCACAGTACAAGCTCATGTGATTTCCTTCACCCAAAACAATGCCTTCTTTGTCCTTCCTGATTAACAGCACAAGGCTCATAGGCTATAGAAATGAAATAATTAACACACGGAAAAATAATTCTCCATTTTGTTCAGTTGTCACATAAAAACAAAAACTAATCAAACTAAAGTGACTACATGAGGCTTTTGTATCTACCACTCTGGTTGATTGGATATTACTTGGTAGATTAAATCAGAGCTATTTTTGCTCCTGTTTTGTGAATCCCTTTATGTAAAAAAAGTATTAAGCTATAACAATTGAATCATATTTAGATATCTATAATTTGCACAATTAGCTACACATGTAATAAATTGATTTACTATGAAAGAATAGTTGAAATCAGGACTGTTTCAGAGAAGTATGTATTGGCTCCTTATTACTAGAATCATGTAGACTACTATTTCTCAATCAGATCTCACCCTCAGAATTCTGATGCAGTTTCTTTGGGCTGTAGCCTGGGCATCGAGAGTTTTTAAATCTCCCCAGGAGAATTCAAAATGCAGCAAAGTTTAAGAGCCTCTGATGTAAATAAGTTATTTTATTTTTATTTATTTATTTTATTTCAGCATATTATGGGGGTACAGATGTTTAGGTTTTGCATGTTGCCCTTGCCCACAAATAAGTTATTTTATATGAGAATATACTGGGCTTGTCTTAGAGGAGGTCTACCTGTAGCCATCATTTCTCCTCATTACTATATAGTTCTTTAAACCAGTGCTTCCCATCCTTCTAAAATCATGCTGTACATAGAAAATGATGGCATTTGGGTGGCTCATTGAAGGTGGATAGAAAAGGCTCTACGTAGCAGAAACTGCAGCTACCCCAGTTGGAGAAAAGCTACCCCAGGGCCAAAGGTCAGCATCGAGACACACCAGTAACTCATTCTTGGCAGCTCAAAGCTGTAGACACTGTGCCTGAAATTATACTAAAACGTAAAGTCAACAAACAACAAGAAGAAATAAGTATAAATGAAAACCATTTGCTTTGATTTTTCCCCCCTTTTCTTAGAGGCTAGCTGAGTTAGCAGCTCATTTAGTAGAGGATTCTCATAGACTAGAATGAGCCTGTGAGCCTTAGGCAATCTTACAGGACTTCAGGATGCCCACCTGGCACAAATTCATGGACAAAGAAACACAAGTTTTTGCTCAAATCCAGAATCATTCTAGCTCAAGTCCCACCAATATTATTCTGAGACTTTCTACTCAAGGCTAGACAAGGTTAGGAATTGTCATTTCCTTTATCTTACCTTAAGCTCTACTATGAGAAAAGTGTGGGAAACTTAATAATCACTAACACCTGAACCTAATAATAATGGATTTAAAAGCTATAAAATCATAGCAATATAAGAAGGGAAGAAAAGTCCATTTTTATTAAAAGTACATTTTTAATAGGAATCAAGGACATATAGCATATGGGATGGGAATATAAAATCAGATTGAAGAAGCTGATTTTAATTATGCTTAATTAAAAACTGTACGTGTGGGATTAGGAAAAAGAAAAGAATATTTGGCTTCAATTACTTTTTGCCAAAAACAGGATGAAATGTTGCTTTTAGAGTATGAAATTAAATCATTTAAGAGGGGTTGTACTGAGGTAAATTTCACATTTTAAAACTTTTGCTGCTGGAAAAAAATTTAAACGTACAATAACAATGTTCAAAGGTTTTACTTTGGAAATGATTTCAAAATCAAATTTCAGAGTTTAGGAGAAGTAACTTATAAGGATCGTTCTCCCCAAACATTTATGAAGCATCATCTGTGAGCAGTGCACATTTTTTATCTATACTGAGAGATGAATTCAAGACAAAGATGTGTTAATAGAAAGAGGAAAAATACAGGAAAGAAGTAGGAGAAGGAGGAGCAGGAAAACATGCTGAGAATTATTTACTTGCCTCACTTCAAAGAATGTCACAAGACATTAATAGCCTTACACTGTGAAAAAAGTGCTAACTCTCTGCGGCTCAGATTCTTCATTCGTCAGATATGCACAAGAATTCCTTCCCAGTGCATTCATTGTAGAAAAATGGTATAATGCATATTCATATTCAATACCTTAAAAGAGACTGGGCACATAGAATGTAGGTATGAGGTTGAGTACCCTCAACACTTTTCTTAGTGTGTTTAAAGCTAAATCCAGAGCTTTTCTCTTTCAATTAAAGCATTCTCCTCTTTTAATTCTATTTTATCTGCCCAATATTTCTCAAAGGTGTAAAATGTTTTCACTTCTCACCACCACCTCCTGAGTTAGAACTTTGATGCTTAACACTGTAGTTATTGTAATGCCTACCTAACTGATGTTTTTTCTCCTTCCTATCTTTGCAATTTACCCATTGCAAATGAGAGTAGAGACAAGGAATAAAGGACCCTATAGGATATTACACCTTAGCTAGAACCCATGGCCTCCTGGGTGATTCCTTACAATCAATTTACAGCAAGGGAAAAGCCTGAGCTTGGTCCACAGGATGAGCTAGCAAAATTTGTTAGTGCAAGTAAAAAATGGAATGCATCACTCTTCAGCCCCACTTACCTGAAGACTATTGGTAAAGGAACAACCTCCCAGTGAGCAGAGCTGCAAGCAAACTTGATTATTTATCTTGGGTAGAGGGAGAAGTAATCTGATGTAAAAATATATGGAACTCCTGGGCAGTAGCAGATTGGCTTATCTGTGTGGGCAGAAGCTTGGTAGTGACAACATTGGAAGACAGTAAAAAGAAAATGTGGGTTGAGGCAAGTTTATGCACCTAGTTGAGTAGCACAAAGGGTATGGAGAATTGCTGGTTGTGTCTCACATTAATGCATACCAGAGAGCACTCAGTGCATAAGGAAGCACGCAACAATCAGGGATGAAGGATGACTCATTCTGAGGATGCCAGCCAACCTCTCTCCTCAACCTCCTAGTTCTTTCACAATGGATCTATGAGCACATGGCAGAAATGGAGGGTATGCAAGGGCCCAAAGCATGGACCCCCCCCTTCCCTAAAACTAACCTAACTAGTGCATCTGCTAAATGTCGAGCAGAGACCTACATGCAGCACCATCCCTCTAGGAGACAAGCCTGTCCTTTGGAGGCAGGTTGACTACATAGGACCCTTTCTGCTCTAATCCTGGATGGGACAGTGATTACTTTCTCAAGAAAATTACATGTATCCCAGATATGGATTTGCATTCCCTCCCCTCTGCCACATATTAATAGAATCCTACATAACTATCACGTCAGACCAGATTCCATTTCACAGTGAAGGAGGTGGGACAATGTGTTACACGGCCATGGTTTTTACTAGTGCTGCCACACACCACGTGATCTGGAAGCAGCCAGACCAACAGAATATTCTGATGCCCTAGTAAAGGCTACGGTTCCAGCTGAGGAACAATACCTTCAGGGATTGGACTCTGTCTTCTAGGATGGAGCACATACTTTGAACCAATGGCCACTGTAAGTGCTGTGTTCCCAGGAGCTAATATTCACTGGCCTGGGGAACTAAAGAATGAAAGAATTGGATCTCTCACTGTAACTCCCAGTGAAACAAATGTAGAATTTAAATTTTTTTGTGCGTGTTACCATTTCCTGCAACTGTATACTCTGCTCCGTTAGAGATCATGTAAGACTGTGGTCCACAACCCCCAGGTCACAGACTGGTACCATCTGTGGCCTGTTAGGAACTGGGCTGCACAGCAGCAGGTGGTGGGCAGGCAAGTGAGCCAAGCTTCACCTGCATTTACAGCCCTTCCCCATTGCTCGCATCACCGCCACCTGAACTCCACCTCCTGTCAGATCATCAGGAGCATTAGATTCTCAGAGGAGCCAGAACCCTACTGAAAACTGCCTTTGCAAGGGATCTAGGTTGCACGCTTCTTATGAGAATCTAATGCCTGATATCTAAGGTGAGCTGAGGTGGTGATGCTAGCACTGGGGAGTGGCTGCAAATACAGATTACCATTAGCAGAGAGGTTTAACTGCACAATAAACGTAATGTGCTTGAATCATCCTGAAACCATCACCCTCCCCAGTCCATAGAAAAATTGTCTTCCATAAAACTGGTCCCTGGTGCCAAAAAGGTTGGGAAATGCTGCTGTAAGAAATGATATTTAAAATCAAGGTAAGCTCTGTATGGGGAAAGTTGATAATTTATAACCATAATAACATTATTAACCATAAATTTAGGTTGATACTGTTTACTTGTTCTCAGAGAACCATGCAGATTTAAGGTACTTACATCTAAAAATTATCCTTTGTATGAGGGCATGTGTCTGCCTTCACCTTCTGCTCTTTGAAATCTAATATTTATGATTTCTCAGAGGTTGCTAGGAATGATTCTATGAAATAGCTATATCTCTGAGGCTCTTTCAGATCCCTGGGGTTAATTTCTTTGGCTCTGCATACTTGAATTCAGCAAAGAGTATAACTTGAGTGTAAATTCTAACTTAAATGCCAGTTTTTAGCAGGATTTCATCTAAAGAAGTTCATGCTTTAACATGTGGGATCTTTGATTAGCTCTCTGACATTCTAAACAGAATATCTGAGAAACTGCATCAAATAATAAATGTTACAAGTGACCTGTCTCTGTCCTACTCCTACACATTACTAATTCTACTTCACCCCAACTTTCTGTCCTGATGTTTTTCCAGTATTTGCAGTCTCTTAGTGTAGGAGGAGACTGTTCTCTGGTTGTTTAGGAAAGTAGCATCCCCATAGCAGAGGAATAGTTTTCTCAGTTTTCTGACTGATACCAACATTGCATTAATTAATCAAGAAAGAAAAAACATCTTCCTATGTATTTTCAGGTTCATGTAGCATATATGGGGCTACAAATTTCGTCAGGTCATTTGCACATCTGATAAGGACGTTCAGTAGGAAAATAAGGGGGGGAAGATAGAGCTATAAGCACTTAATTTCTTTTTTCCTCATTCGATGATGACTAAACAGAAAACATAAACCAACCAAAACCATGAAGAGATCCTACAAAACAAAAGGAAGGAGAAACTAGAATTTGAGGAGAAAAGATTGTAGCTGGATAATTTTATTTATAGAATAATTCTTCAGTGCCTGCTCATTTCTTAAATATGACCCACCATCCCTGGATAATATGGCCCTAGACTGCCTTTTAAATTTCATATTGCGTCATTATCCCACTGGCTCTTCCGAGAAGAAGACATCTAGGAAACTGAACTATAGGATACATTCACATCCCAGAATGGATGCAGGACTCAGCAGAAGATAATTTCCATTGAAGACCACCTCAAAGGACAAAATTACAAAGCAGATGAAAAGTCCAGTGCCATGTGTCATAGTCACAAATGAGTGGCTATAGATAATAAGTTAACCTGAAATGAAATTATATTTTATGGATATTAGAAAGACAATTTGGCAAAATACACTAAAAGAATAAAATGTAAATGCTCTTTGACGTGACAATCCCAATCCTACAAATTCACCTTAAAAAAAAGAGAAATAAACACTTTTTTATACAAGGATGTTAATTGCAGTATTATTTATAATAAAGAAATGTCATAAAGCGTCTAACAACAGGTGATTAGTAAAATAAAGTGTGGTTCAACCATACAAGATGCAGTGGGTAGCCATTAAAACTATTTGAGAAGTATAAAAACATGGCAAATGTTTCTCATATATTATCAAATGTAAAAATCAAGTTACAAATTAGAATATGCAGTGTGATTCCAATTTATATATAGACCCAGCTAGAGAGCCAAGCCAAGTGGCTAAGTTAGGTGATGGGATCACAAGTAATTTTTTTCTTCTTTATTATGTTTTTCTTTTTTCCAAATGTTCTTTGAAGGAATGGAATTGCCTTTATAATGGGGGGAAATCCAATGCATTTTATAAAAAAGATAGTATTGTATTACCTTTGAAAGGAGTATACTAATATGCTGTTTACCGATATTGTGGTTTTTTTGTAGAGAGCAGACTTTTACATGTCTATAATGCATGGAGAATAAAAGAAGTTTAGCTGAACAGAGCCAATACCACTTTCTGTGTTTCTATTTTTTTTCTACGAATTTTTATGATATTTTGAAATGATGCAGCAGACTTTTTGTTCTAAGCCCCAAGAGTAATTTTTCTTGAAGATGATTTTCTAAAAATCTTCAAGAAACTTTTACATACTGAAAGATTGAAATAGAATCAAAACTTACAAAACCAGGTAAGACTGGGGGGTGTGTGGATAAAAGGTTCAAAGAGTCCTGCTCTAATTTTTCAAAAGAGCACTAAAACTATGTTCCCTCATAGCTTGTCACCATAAAAAAAACCTACATGCTTAGCTTTAATTATACCAAAGACTTTTGGAATTTGGTATAAATTAAAGAGATACGAGATGACTTTCAAGAATAATGTCGAGCTAAGAAAGCTTCTATTATACACAGGCTAACCTTTTTTTAGCCCATTCCATAAGATAAAGCTTAAAGCATTCTGAGTCAAGAGAATTTTAATACAAACTCC
>RJWJ010001826.1:105177-116622 GCA_004363605.1 Indri indri | reverse complement strand
GGCCAGGCGCGGTGGCTCACGCCTGTAATCCTAGCACTCTGGGAGGCCGAGGCGGGCGGATCGTTCTGAGCTCAGGAGTTCGAGACCAGCCTGAGCAAGAGCGAGACCCCGTCTCTACCAAAAATAGAAAGAAATTAATTGGACAGCTAAAAATATATATATAGAAAAAATTAGCCGGGCATGGTGGCGCATGCCTGTAGTCCCAGCTACTCAGGAGGCTGAGACAGTAGGATTGCTTGAGCCCAGGAGTTTGAGGTTGCTGTGAGCTAGGCTGATGCCATAGCGCTCGCCCCAGGCAAAAGAGTGAGACTCTGTCTCAAAAAAAAAAAAAAAACCAAAAACAAATTCCCATCCATCTTAATACCAGGGAAAGACCAAAGTCACCTGTGAAACAGTAAAGTTGCCTTCCATCTTCTGCTCTTTTGCCCTTTTCTCTTGCCACCCTATTAATAATCTGCTTTTAGGAAAGGACCAATAAATCTTTCATTGCCTGGTCCAATGAATGACTTAATCTATTATATTATCTCTCCCAAGAAGACTAGTTCTGCCCAGACCATGAGATATTGGAATGCAAAGTCAGCTGTGGAATTTGGGCAGTACAGAAACTGCATGACGAAGGAAGGAGTGCTTTGGACAAAAGTGCCTTCCCACGCCTCTCATATAAGCAATTGCCTACTCTGCTTACTGACAACTCAACATGCTATATACTAGAGTTCATTATAATGATCATATAGCCTAGGTTTTAGAAACAAGATCAACTTCTAAATTCTGTCTCCTCAATCTCACAAGAACATTCATATTTATCAGATTATATATTATCATTGTGGCATCAGAAAATATGATTTCCCACACATATGGTGGAATAAAGACCATCAGACATCAAATACTGTTCCAACACAAACCTAGGTAAAATGAAACAGAAGTTCTGAAGATAGACATTTTAATATACTTTTATATAATTTAACCTTGATTAAGGAAATCTGTTCTAATTTTCTAGAAAAACAGATGCATTTGAATGATTATAACCAACCATTTGTTTTGCAAGAATATTAAGTATAGACCACAGAATCACGGAGCTAAACGTACTACCACTTACTCAGCCACTACCTACGTGCCGAGCACAATGCTAGGCTTTATATATGTCCATTTATTTAAATCCTTACAATGATTTTGTGAGGTAGCTGTTATTATCCCCATTTATAAATTTGTGATCAAATTCAGATAGGTTAATAATTAGCTCAAGTCCTCTCCAATAATTAAGGGTAAGTAGGTTCTAAGCCAGGTCAGTACAGTACAAAAGCTCCCGCAGTTTCAAGTATACCATATTCTGTTTCTCAACATTTGCTGTATTTAAGGCACTTTTTGGAACTGAGCAGCTCTTAATGTCTCCCTTTAGGAGCAGCAAGGTAATGAATTGAAAGGGTAGGGCTGTAGAGGCAACCAGACCAAGGTTTAGATCCTGACTGACTCTTGTACTTATAAAGTACGAAGTGTGAAGTTGGGCAAATCACTTAACTTCTTTGAATATCAGTTTCCTCATTAGTTAAATGAGGATAAGAGGATAACACCTACCTTAAATAATACAGGTAAGAATTAAAGATCATGAATATCTAGTGCCTGGTATGGATATTGGTGCTTATTAGCTTCTTAATTACTTTCTCAAAGACTATGGATTTACCATTCTCAAATGAATCATGGTCTCCTGGGGCCTTCCACACTCACCCACTCTCAGTTTAAAAGACTCATTCAAAACAGACAATGGCTCAGTGCCTCAAGCCTGTAATCCCAGCACTTTCAGAGGCCAACTGGGGAGGACTGCTTGAGGCCCGGAGTTCAACACCAGCTTGGGCAACACAGCAAGATCCCCATCTCTAAAAAAAAAAAAAAAAAGACCATAGACTCTCACATGTATTTATGTCCGTTGAGAATGAAGTTTGCTGCAGGGTTTGGACTAAATATTAAAAGTTAATTTTTTTGTCTCAATCCTATTGAATGCAGTTTAGATAATTTCTTTTTTGTAGACTACCTTCAAAGAAGTTCAGTGCAATATTATTTTCCCACAAAGCAAATAAATAAATTAATAAAATACCTCATTGGGATGACAACTGAAATAAATTCATTTGAAAAACTGGCTACATTGCCCAGATGGGGTTCACAGGTGAATTCTACATTTTTAAAAATTAATTAATTTATACAGATAGTGTCTTGCTCTATCACCCAGGCTGGAGTGCAGTGCGGCCCAATCATAGCTCACTGTTATCTTCCAACTCCTGGGGCTCAAGCAATCCTCCTACCTCAGCCTCCCAAGTAGCTGGGACTACAGGAACATGCCACCAGACCTGGGTAATTTTTTTTTTTTAGAGGCAGGGTCTCACTATGTTGCTCTGGCTGGTCTTGAGTGATCCTCCTGCCTCTGCCTCCCAAAGTGCTGGAATTACAGGCATGAGGCACTGAGCCTGGCTTGAATTCTACATTTAAGGAAATAATTACGCCAATTCTCTACAATCTCTTCCAAAAGATAGAAGCAGAGGGAATACGTCCTAACTCATTTTATAAGGCCAGTATTACCCCAAACCAGACAAAGATATTACAAGAAAAGTACAGACCAATATCTCTCATGAACATAGATGCAAAGTCCTCAACAAAAAATAAGTATATATAATCCAAGAATGTATAAAAAGAATTATACACTACAACTAAGTGGGATTTATTCTAGGTATGCAAGGCTTGTTCAACATTCAGATATTAATTACTGTAATCCATCACATCAATAGGCTAAAGAATAAAAATCACACGATCATATCAGTAGATACAGAAAAATCATTTGACAAAATCCAATACCCATTCATGATAAAAACTCTCAGCAAACTAGAGAGGTGAACTTCCTAAACTTGATTAAAAAAACTACAACAAACCTACATATACAATCGTACTTAATGGTGAGAAACTAGGCCAGGTGCGGTGGCTCACACCTGTAATCCTCACATTCTGGGAGGCTGAAGTCAGAGGATCGCTCGAGGCCAGGAGTTTGAGACCTGCCTAAGCACAAGTGAAACCCCATATGACTCTACAAAAAATATAAAAATTAGCCATGCATGGTGGCACAAGCCTGTAGTCCCAGCTGTTCAGGAGGCTGAGGCAGGAGAATCACTTGAGCCCAGAAGTTTGAGGTTACAGTGAGCTATAATGATACCACTGAACTCTAAGCCCAGGTGACAGGGTGAGACCCTGTCTCAAAAAAAACAAGAAACAAACAAAAACTAGAAGCTTTCCCACGAGGATAAGGAACAAGGCAAGGATGTCCCCTTTCATCACTGCCATGAGTATACTGGAAGGAAGTCCTAGCTAATGAAATAAGACAAGAAATTTAGGCTGGTCGCGGTGGCTCACGCCCGTAATCCTAGCACTCTGGGAGGCCTAGGTGGAAGGATTGCTTGAGCTCAGGAGTTCGAGACCAGCCTGAGCAAGAGTGAGACCCCCCCGTCTCTACTAAAAATAGTAAAAATTGGCCAGGTGTGGTGGTGCACGCCGATAGTCCCAGCTACTCGGGAGGCTGAGGCAGGAAGATCGCTTGAGCCCAGGAGTTTGAGGTTGCTGTGAGCTAGGCTGATGCCATGGCACTCTAGCCCAGGTGACAGAGTGAGAAATAAAATTAGAAATAAAATTAAATAAAAAGTACATAGATTGGAAAGGAAAAAATAAAACTTTGTTCACAGATGACATGATTATCTATGTTGAAAATCTGAAAGAAATGACAAAAATTCATGAAACTAATAAATGATTATAGCAAGGTCGCAGGATAGAAGGTTAATATACAAAGTCAACCACTGTCCTATATACCAGCAATGAACAAGTAGAATTTTAAATTAAAAACATAAAACCATTTACATTTGTACCCCCCAGAATGAAATACTTAGGTATAACTCTGGCAAAATACATACAAAATCTATATGAGGAAACTACAAATTGATGACAGAAAGCAAAAAACTAAATAAATGGAGAGATATTCATATTCATGGATAGGAAGACTCAATATTGTCAAGATGTCAGTTCTTCCCAAACTGATCTACAGAGTCAATACAATCCCAAGCAAAATTCCAGTAAGTTTTTTTTATGGATATTGACAAACTGATTGTAAAGTTTATATGGAGAAGTAAAAGATCCAGAATAGCCAACACATTACGGAGAACAAGCCAGAGGACTAACACTACCCGGCTTCAAGACTTGCTATGGATCTATAGTTGAATCTTAAAGTCAGCTGATTAAAAGAAACTATAGTAGTCAAGACAGTGTGGTACTAGTGAAAAAAAAATAGACAAGAGATCAATGGAACAGAATAGAGAGCCCAGAAATAGACACACAAATATAGTCAACTGATCTTTGACTAAGGAGCAAAGATAATGCAATGGAGAAAAGATAGTCTTTTCAATAAATGGAGCTAGAACAACTGAATAGCAAAAAAAAAAAAAAATCTAGGACACAAACCTTACACTCTTCACAAAAATGAACTCAAAATAAATTATAGACTTAAATACGAAAAGTGAAAAACTATAAGACTCCTAGAAGATAACATAAGAGAAAATCTAGACCTTGTGATTGGCAAGGTCATCTTGGCAAGATGAATTGGCAAGATTAGATATAACTTGGCAAGGTCAATTGGCAAAATTAAATATAACTTCAAAGATATATGATCCACGAAAAAAAGAATAAGCTGGACTTCATTAAAATTAATAACCTCTGGGCTGGGTGCGGTGGCTCACGCCTGTAATCCTAGCACTCTGGGAGGCCAAGGCGGGAGGATCCTTTGAGCTCAGGAGTTCGAGACCAGCCTGAGCAACAGCGTGACCCTGTCTCTACTAAAAATAGAAATAAATTAATCGGACAATTAAAAATATATAGAAAAAATTAGCCGGGCATGGTGGTGCATGCCTGTAGTCCCAGCCTCTCAGGAGGCTGAGGCAGAAGGATTGCTTGAGCCCAGGAGTTTGAGGTTGCTGTGAGCTAGGCTGACGCCACGGCACTCTAGCCGGGCAAAAAGAGTGAGACTCTGTCTCAAAAAAAAAAAAAGAAAAAAAAAATTAATAACTTCTGCTCTGAGAAAGACATTGTCAAGAAAATGAGCAGACAAGCTACAGACCAGGATAAAAATCCTGCAAAAGTCTTATCTCATGAAAGACTGGTATCCAAAACACACAAAGAACCCTTAAAATGTAACAGTAAGAAAACAACCTGATTAAAAAATGAGTGAAAGATCTGGACAGATACCTCACCAAAGAAGATATACAAATGGAAGGCCAGGTGTGGTGGCTTGCACCTATAATCCCAGCACTTTGCGAGGTCAAGGGAAGAGGATCACTTGAGGCCAGGAGTTCAAGACCAGCTTGGGCAACACAGTGAGACCCCCATCTCTACAAAATATCAAAGAAATTAGCCAGGTGTGGTGGCACGAGTGTGTAGTCCCAGCTACTTCGGAGGCTGAGGCAGGAGGAACACTTGAGCTCCAGAGTCTGAAGTTACATTGCGCTATGATCAGGCCACTGCACTCCAGCCTGGGTGACAGAGCAAGACCCTGTTTCAGTGAAAAAAAAAAAACAAAAAACAATGGCTGCCAAATTTAGAGGGGTTAAAGGGGAGGAGGGAGGGAGGAACAGGTGGAGCACGGAGATTTTTTTTAAGGCAGTGAAACTATGATACTATAATGGTGAATACATGTCATTATACTTTTGTTACAACCACAGAATGTACAATACCAAGAGTGAACCCTGATGTAAACTACAGATTTTTGGTGATAATGATGTGCCAATGAAGGTTCATTGACTGTAACAAATGTACCCCTCTGTTGAAGGATGTTGACACTGGGAGAGACTCTGCGTGTGTGTGTGTGGGATGATTACAAGAAATCTTTGTATTTTCCACTCTTTCTGTAAACCTAGAACTGCTCTAAAAAGTAGTCTATTTCTTTTAAAACAGGCAGCATTCAAACAATCTTTAAAGTGAGCCATAGTCAGGGGAACGACGCAGACCTAAATGCCAAGATTCTGAAAGAACTAACCGTTAGCTATTATTATCTGAATCTTAGTGATGCTCAGACTTCTCCCACAATCTCAGCCCACCCTTTGAAAAAAAAGGTATAAATTGCTTTTGCAAATACGTATAAAGACCAAATAGCTTATACTTGTGGAATTAGAAATACAAGCATTTAAAAGGCTTTTGTAGTTCCAGGTGTGTGACTGTGCTGACATCAGAGGGGTGGGGCTAAAGGAGGTCCTCTATGACCAGAAGGTGGCAAGGGTACTCTCTCTCTCTGACTAGATGACCAAACTCTCCCTTGCTGTTTAAAATGAAACCATTAGCCAGGCACAGTGGCACACACCTATCGTTTCATCTACTCAGGAGGCTGAAGGAGGCGTTCACTTGAGCCCAGGAGTTTGAGGTTACAGTGAGCTATGATTGCACCACTGCATTCCAGCCTGGGTGACAGAATGGGACCCTATCTCTCAAAAGAAAAAAAAAAAATTAAAAAAAGAACAAAATGAAACCAGCAATTCCAGTTAACTGGATTAGACAGGAGAGATTCAATATATGTGTGAGAGAAGTTGAAATAACAATCCTTCTTTTTGGTTAGTTGTCCTGCCCTTACTTAGGCACTATGTCTATGTTCACCATATGGTTTACCCAAGCTTGAGTGTGTCCATCTTCTCAGGATTCAGCCAGAGGAAAAGTGTCCTACAAAAGTTAGGAACTTGACTGTCAGTTACATTCAGTCATGATTGCCCCCCACCCATCCCGCTACCCTGTGCAAAGAGATCTTGCACAGATCATCCAATTTTATACTTTTTTTTACAGTCCCTCTCTGTCACCCGGGCTAGAATGCAGTGGCATCATCATAGCTCACTGCAACCTCAAACTTCTGGGCTCAAGACATCCTCCTGCCTCAGCCCCCTGAGGGACTACAGGAACGAGCCACCACATCCAGCTAATTTTTCTATTTTTCATAGAGACAGGGTCTCACTCTTGCTCAGGCTGAACTCCTGGCCTCAAGCAATCCTCCTGCCTAGGCCTCCCCCGGAGTGCTAGAATTACAGGTGTGAGCCACCATGCCAACCTTCAATTTTATACTTTCTAGAAAGTATGGAGTTTTTCAATGCTTTATAGAAAAAGTGTATTGCTTCTTGCTCCTGGCTAAGTGAGTCAAGCCCCAGGTGTCCTCTCTGCTGGTGATGGAGTTGAGACGGTAATGTTTTCTTTTACAGAGGCTGCAATTTTGGGCAGCAGCAGAAGTGGGGAAAACAGGATGGGAGCAAAGTAAAGAAGTTCTTTGCTAGCTGAATAAAGATAGAAAAGCACATCAAGGTGGTTATGGGTCCAATGAGCAGAATATGGCCAAGTGGTGGTTCTCAGGACGGAGAGCAAATTCCTTACCTTCTCTCAGGCAATGGGTCTCTGACTTTGAGTCCTAGGGAACTAATTTCCTTGTCTTGGAGGTCTGTTTATTCTATGGGGCAGAAAGAAATAATTGTGTGAAAGTCAAGAACACAGAGAAAGGCAGCCTGCCCTTGAGAGATACAAGTTATTGCTGAACCCAAACTGATTTAAAGTTTAAATTAGATTAGCTGGTGCCAGCAAATTACACAGATAGAAAAACAGACATTTTGTTAGAAAAATCGCTATTTAATTTAATTTTTATTTTTTGAGACAGTGTCTCACGCTGTTGCCCAGACTAGAGTGCTGTGGCATCAGCCTAGCTCACAGCAACCTCAAACTCCTGGGTTTGAGTAATCCTCCTGCCTCAGCCTTCCGAGTAGCTGGGACTACAGTGCTTACCACCACACCTAGCTAATTTTTTCTATTTTTATTTATAAACAAATAAAAGCCCCCTATAGCCAGTAGAGAGAAAGTTAAATAGAACAATTTCTCTGGGAAAAAAACGGAAAGATAATACCAATGCTATTTCACTGTTTCAGAGCATCATAAAAGAAAAACTTTCAAATTATTATTATTTTTTTTAGATACAGGGTATTGCTCTGTTGCCCAGGCTGGAGTACAGTGGCACGATCACAGCTGGCTGCAGCCTCAAACTCCTGGCCTCAAGAAATCCTCCCTGCTCAGCGTTCCAAGTATCTAGGACTACAGGTGCATACCACCACACCAGCTAATTTTTTAAATATTTTGTAGAGACAGAGTCTCACTATGTTGCCCAGGCTGGTCTCGAATTCCTGGCCTCAAGAGATCCTCCTCTTTCGGCCGCCAAAAGTGCTAGGATTACAGGCCATCGTCCTTGGCTCCAAATTATTTTTAAGAAGTAAAACACTGACTCCAAAACTTGGCAAAAGATTGCATTAAACATTAAAACTATAGACTAATGTCAATGTTGAACATCAAACCAAAAATCCTTGTTTAGACATTGCCATGTCTAAATAAAAAGCAGGAAAAAAAAGCAAAAATCTTAAATATTAGCAAATAATGACTAAGAGATGACTAGATGATTTCCTGCATAGAAGCAGAAAAGGCATTTGACAAAATTCAACACAAATTCATTTTAACAAAAAAGTACTCAATAAAACAGAAAATTGATATATATATATATATATACTCCCTTGATATGATAATACACATATTTCAGCCAAAAGCTAGCATCTTCCTTAATAGAGAAACACTAGAAGCCTTCTTCTTTTTATTTTTTCTTTTTTATTTCAGCATATTATTGGGGTACAGATGTTTAGGTTACGTATGTTGCCCTTACCCCGCTCTGCACCCCCAGAAGCCTTCTTGCTAAAGTCAGGAACAAGATATGGATGCCTACTATTATGGATGGAATTGTGTCCCCCTAAAATTCGTATATTGAAGCCTTAATCTGCCATGTGACTATATTTGGAGATAGGGCCTTTAAGGAGATAATTAAGGTTAAATGAGGTCATAGTGTAGGGCTCTAATTCTTCTAAGGCCTGGTGTCCTTATAACAAGAAAAGGAAACACCAGAGAGCTCTCTCTCTCTCTTTCTCTTTCTCTATGCACACAGAGGAAAGGCCAGGAGAGGACAATGCAAGAAGGCGGGCTTCTGCGAGGCCTCGCCAGAAACCAACTTTGATGGCACCTTAATCTTGGACTTCTAGTCTCCAGAACTATGAGAAAATAAATTTCTTTTGTTTAAGCCACACAACAGGTATATGAGGAAACTACAAACCATCCCTGAGCAATGGGAAAGATATATCATGTTCTTTGGTAAGAAGATTAAACATCATGAAGATGTTATTCCTCTCTAGAGATTTTTTTTTTTTTTTTTTTGACACAGAGTCTCACTCTGTTGCCCTGGCTAGAGTGAGTGCTGTGGCGTCAGCCTAGCTCACAGCAACCTCAAACTCCTGGGCTCAAGTGATCCTTCTGCCTCATCCTCCCGAGTAGCTGGGACTACAGGCATGCGCCACCATGCCCAGCTAATTTTTTCTATATATTTTTAGTTGTCCGATTAATTTCTTTCTATTTTTAGTAGAGACGGGGTCTTGCTCTTGCTCAGGCTGGTTTCAAACTCCTGAGCTCAAACAATCCGCCCGCCTCAGCCTCCCAGAGTGCTAGGATTACAGGCGTGAGCCACCGCGCCTGGCCTAGAGATTTTAAACTTTGTGAAATGATCCCAATAAAAATGTCATCAGATTTTTTTCTGCAGGTAGAAAGTTGATTATAAAGTTCATTTGGAAAAACAAACAAGACTAGGCAGGAAATTCGTGAAAAGGAAAAAAAGGAAAGAGGGAGAGGAAAGGGGAAAAGGGCCTACTTCTACCAGGTAGTAAAACATATAATAAAGCTTCTATAATTTTACACCTTACATTGGCACATGATTAGAGAAACAAACCAGTAGAATGCAACATAAAACATAGCAATAAATTTAAGCGAAAACGGAAAGGTAGTATGTACGTGATAAAGGTAGCATCTCAAATATATGGGAGAGAGAGAAGACATTTTAAGAAGTATAGTTGGGCTCTCTCTCTTTGCCCTTCCTGTTGCCTGCCCTGCTGTGACAATGGGTCCGGTCGTCATCTGTGGTGTAGGTACCATGCTCTGTAAACCTATATCTTGCTCTTGCCCTGTAATCCTCTCTCTCTCCTCAATAAACCTCATTTTCGTGCTTGCCTAACTTTGACGTGTCTGGTCACTCTTTGGCCATGGGCGCATCAAGAACTAACAAATTACAAATCTTACTACACGCTTCACTGCTTTATTTTTCGTTTTGCTTTTTCTTCTTAGCCTTTACCACTCTAATATACATTTTTATTTTATTTCATTCATTCTCCTGCCCTATTGGAAAATAGACTTCTAAGGGCAGGGATTTTTGTGTCATTCACAGCTATGTCTCTAGCACCAAGAAAAAGTGCCCAGCACATAACAGGTGCTCAATAAGTACTTTTTAAAATAAATAGAATAAGATTCTTCTCTGTACTTGTTTCTTCCTCTGAAAATTGTATAATATTGATAGTTCCTGTTACTCAACGATGTTAGGAGAATTAAAGCAGCTCAGGCATGCAAAGTATTTAGCACAGGACCCGGTGTGCAGGGAGCAGAGCATCAATGTAAGCCATTTGTACTATCATTTTTCAGATAAGTAAACTGAGATTTAGAAACATTAAATGACTTTTCTAAATACAGCAAGTATTGAGTAAGGTCTGACCAGAATCTGGTTTGACTTCCATTCTAGTACATTTTTTAAACAGAGATTATTCAATACCCTAAATGTTACCTTCAGCATACAAAACTTACTACAAAATGTTTTGGAATAAAACATTAAAATAGCTACCATTTATTCAGTGTTTACCATGAACCAGACACTTTGCTTTACATAAATGTTTTCAATAACACTTATTAAAGATTCTGTGAGATTGGTCCTATTATTATCCTCATGCTATTGATAAAATCTGAGGTCCAGAAATGTTATGTATTAATAGCTTGACCAAGGTTCCAAAGCTAGAAAGAGGCAGAGCTGGGATTTGCACCAAGGTCCTTCCAGCTCCAGAGTCCCTAACTGCCATGCTACACCCCCAGCAGCTATGCCCAAGCTGCCCTCCATTTGGCTTCACTCTCCAACCTTCCCCAGGCAGAGATCTTGGAGAGACGGGGGGGGGCGGAAGGGGAGCAGTTCGCACTATCGATAGGAAGTTCTGGTTCTGAGCGATCCAGGGGAAAACAGAAAAGTCTTGTGCTACCAGAAACCCATGAAGTGACTCACACTAAGGACCTAGCTGAATAACTGGAGTGTGCAAAGGGGAAAAAATGTTATGCTCAAAGGGTACAGGCTGGCTGGATGCGGTGGTGCACGCCTGTAATCCTAACACTCTGGGAGGCCAAGGCGGGTGGATTGTTTGAGCTCAGGAGTTCAAGACCAGCCTGAGCAAGAGCAAGACCCCGTCTCTACTAAAAAAAAATAGAAAGAAATTATCTGGACAACTAAAAATA